>CABFOW010003345.1:3184-15024 GCA_902141385.1 Timema californicum
ACACACACAACATTTATTTGGAAATACATAACCAAAAGGTTTGCAGTCATATGAACAATTACAATCTAAAATAATATAAAACTATTGAAATTCAAGCTTCGTGGCTATTGAAACTATTGACAGTGAGTCAATAACTGCAACATTTTTCAATTTCAGTCGATTTAACTCGGTGCCATTTCACATAAGGTTTGTGCGAGGTGCTTCCCATCATCAAAACACCGTGGCACTGACAGCCAGAGTGACATAAAGTGAAAATAAAAACACACATACACCTAGTATACAGGAACAAATGTAAACATTCAAGATTACATATTTTTATTTAAAATATGTTCTGTTTATTTAAAGCTACATCATCATTGAAGGTAATTGTATTATTATGGAGTGGAATTTAACCATAAGTTTGATAACATTTTAGAAACCACTCTAAATAGATTAAAGTAAGGAGTGATATTAATTTTGGTTAATATCCTCCAATGAGAATTTTTTTATCAAAAACATGGTCACTATTCAAATACCTAAAATTAGATCCAACCATAGCAAACAAAGCAAATCACACAACCAAACCAAGAACATCTTCTTTCTAAAACATTGATTAAATTCCAACAACATAGTTAATGTCAAAGCTGATAAAGGTAACACCATTGTCCTCATAGATAAAAATGATTATATTTCCAAAACCCTAGAATTCATCCAGAAGAACAATATAATAGAACTAAAAACTGACCCAACCATCAAATACCAAAAATCCTTAAAAAACACAATAAATATCCCCCTTTATTGATACAACAAAGAGATGCCTTCAGATTTCTCAACATGAACCCCTGAGCCCCGTCCTTTACCGTACTACCCAAAACTCACAAACCAAATATTACAATCAGACCTCTGGTTAACTACCAAAATGCACCAGCATACAAACTTGCAAAAAAGATAGCTAAAATATTGTCTGAAAACTTTAAACTCCCCAAAAAACACAACATTGAAAGCTCCATCCATTTAACTAGAAAATTAAACTCATTTTCCATCAATAAAAATACTAAATTTATGTCATTGGACATTTCCAATCTCTCTAGCAATGTTCCAATATTAGAAACCACCAACATCATTAAAGAATCTCTAACCCTTCTGGACTTCAATAAAGAATACATTGATCAAATCTCTAACTTAGTTCAAATTGTTACTGATCAAAACTATTTTCATTTCAACAATGAATTTTAATCCCAAAATGGACTCGCAATGGGATCCCCATATCATGCCTTATGTCAAAAATATTCTTACAAAAATATGATCCTATCATCTTCAATAACCTGAACAATGTGTTAAACATTAAATTCTATTGCAGATACATTGACGATATCCTAATTTTGTATGACAATAACCCCCACCCTCCCCAGTTGTACTGAAGTATCCACTCTAATCACAAACATTCATCCTAATCTCTCCTTCACTATTGAGAATGAAAACAATGGCAGTATTAACTATTTAGACCTCAATATCTCAAAAAACTTGAACAACCAATTAATCTACAAAATATATAGGAAACCTACCCACACCGATACCATCATTCCTAAAGATTCAATTCATCCCATTCCTCACAAACTCGCTGCCTTCAATAGTTTAGTTTACCGTTCATTAAATAACCCACTCAGTAAATCCAATTACATAACTGATCTTAACACTATCAAACTAGTAGCAATCAATAATGGCTATTCTCATCCCACCATCTACAAAATCTTAAACAAAAAACAAAATAAGATCAAATAATTTCGCAACCATCCTTACTATTGATAACCACAACAATTCTCATCACAAAAAGAAATGGGTGAAATTCACATACACTGGTCCTGAAATTCATTAAATCACTACTATTATTAAAAAGTATAATCCCAACATTACCTTTTCCACCAACAATACAATAAAGACAAATCTCAGCAACAGTAATCTAAATAAAAATGATAAATATAACAAAAATGGGATTTATAAACTTATGTGTGAATGCAATAATATCTACATTGTAAAAATGGGTAGAAATTTTAGGGTCTGTTATAAAGAACATATTTCTGACTTCATACACAATACGACAAAATCAAAATTTGCAGACCATCTAAAAACTTCAACCATCAGCCTAAACCAATAGCTCAATCACATACCTCACAAAGGTACAAAACTGAATACAGCTGAACATTTTTTCATACAAGTAGTTTTCTGGTTTTTACACTCATGTTCAATACAAATTTTTCGTCATGATTCTTTAATTTCATTTTACAATGGCCATGAGTATGGTATAAAGTATACCGAAACATGTCGGCAGGATTTGAATCAGCATTCTTATAATCGCTGGATATCAAACAAAGGAGTAACGGACTTTTTTTTTTAATTTGTTGTAACTAGAAAACCCAACTAAACTTTTTACCAATTTGGGAAATACTAAAACCTACGATTTCTAAAAGAATTTAACTATTTAACATCATTGATGAACTGAACTTGGTTTTTATCTTTAATTTATTGTCCAACATTGTAATTATATTTTAATATGTTTGTGTATTTTTAAACTTGTCATCAACACATGTTTTATTTTCAATTTTGTTGATGTTATTGAAATGTGTGTGAATAACTTTATATATGACATTTTGTTGTGCGCTCTAAGTACAATTTAACCAGATGTTTGAACATTAAAGCCATTCAATTTTAACCACCATTTTTTATAATATATTTAATTCATTGTATTTTTCAATTTATATGCTGGGTATAGCAATCCTGAGGTTTTATCTAAGTCTTAACCAAAACATAAATTTGATGCCAATATCAATAAATAGACAAACTCAATTTTTCTACATTAATTTTGATTGCCTGCCAGTCAACATAATTTTCTTTATATTCTTACCTACATTTTTAGCCAGCAAATATTACAGTGTGTTTGTTTTGGATTGGTAGGTAGGTACTGACAGCTACAAAAGCTCTTACTCAATTTTCTTTCATCATATTGATGCATTCACCCATTTTACAAGTTTTAAAATATAATACATATATCTAATACAGAGGTGGGTGCCAGGAGTCTCTCTGCGTTATCTCAAGAATGAGTCCATTTTGGATTGATAAAGATCTTTTCTAATATAATCTCGTTCAAACATAGAGTTTTTTGAATTATCTTATTAAGAGGTGCATTCAATTTATTTGTTCTTTGCCAAGGGATAGCTCAAGTTTAATTTTACTTTTGCATTCTTTTTAAAATGAGAATGTTTGTTAGTTTGCTACTAAATGCATGTATATTATGTATATGTAGTTCATTTTTTAATTTCTTGTATGTATATATTTTGGACCAAAATATTTCTTCTTAACAGTAAATAGTGTTGCTTGTTGCTTTAAGGTAAGGATACATTTAAAATGGCTGCTGGCTCAGTTATCACCAGGCTGAAAGTTGACTAACCCATATTTAGTAATTTACTGGATGTCAAAAGCCAAGTTGTGTTTGAGTGTATTTAGTGAATAAAAAAGGCATCTACCTCAGTGGCCGCATGGTCTAAGACGTCACTCTCTCAGTAGACTAGACTGCTGATGACAGGGAGGTTGAGGCTTGATCTCTGTCGGGTGTGTCCTAGTTAACAGTTTCCCACTCTTTCTCCACACAAATGTGGGCACACTTGCTCAAATTAAACCCTAATCATATTTAACCCACTCACAAGCATATAAACTTATAACCCCTAACAGTTAGTAAAATTTGTCAATAAAATAAATTAAAAGGAAATAAAATTGGAATGAATATAATTATTTTCCAGGGGAGAAGTTGACGGACGAGGAAGTGGAGCAGTTGTTGGCCGGCCAGGAAGATTCACAGGGGAACATCAACTATGAGGAGTTTGTGAGGATGGTCATGTGTGGCTAGCACCATCCGCTCAATATATAATAAACATACTAAACAATTATATATATTTATGACAGGAATACTAAAACATTTTCAGAACCCACCTACTTTGGTTGCCTATTAAATATTATTCATGACAAGAGTAGTACTAACATAGTTCGTAAAGTATTAAAAAAAGGGAGGTAATGTATTCTATTATAAAGAGCTTTCTTGAGTTTATAGAAAACTCAAGTTTGACAAATTTAGTATTTGTGTCACTACGATGCCACTAAGGATAAAATCACTTAGTGTCAATGCACCAATAAATACACTAACATTCTTATTTTCTATTCAACATGTTAAACCTAATATGTTTTTAATAACACATATGATTAACCTTCTCTTGATTTTTTGGATCACTTTTACAGTCTGTTTTATATGCATGTTGGTAAAGTGAATCAATAGTTGTGAAAATTGTATCGAGTGTTTGTATTAATAATTTATTTTTTATGAAGTGTATTTTTTACTACAATTCTGAATAAATTGATATAATGATAGTTGTTGAGTTGTAACTAATTACATATTACAGCATAGAGGTGTGCCAAGAACTGCCAATCACAATATTGAGAGCTAATTAATCCCATTCTAGACTGTTGTATACATTACAAAGTAATATTCATAGGAGAAAAAGCTGAAGTAATTGACTTGTATGTTATGATAGTAACTGGTACTGTTGCATTTTTGAAAATTAAATGTAATTAGGTCAGATCCCGTCCAAGTATTCCTCAATCAGCTTCTGCTGCGTAATATGATGCAATCAAGCATTAAAAAAAGTTTAGTTTCTGAGTTACAGGAGTTTCAACTGATACCATGCAGGAATGTTGTGAATATGCAATGGTGCCAGTCGTTGTGTCATACGTCTGGCTCATTGCCGCTCTATGTTTACATTTCATATTTTGTTCAAGGTCTTTCATGTGTCTGAAAGTTGTATCACTTTGATCTATTTCGCTACGGTTGTTATTCATGTGCGGTCAATATTATGCATAAAAAATATAAATTGAAGGAAGGAACTTGCGTAACAAAAGTCCTTTTTCATGTACATGTACATTTTAAAATAGTCAAAAGGGCTTTTCAAATAAAAATTCAATAAGTAACTCCCAAAAACTACAAAAGACAGTAAAGAGACTGAGTTTGCTTGTGTTTATTGAATGATTTTCAACATTTCAACGCATGTGGGTGAAACTGGCTCTTTGTGGCATTTTCTCTTTGCCTCTTGTGTTTCACATCGATTTGCTTCCCCCACGTTAAAACTGGGCTAGCTCCGGCCAGATTCGATTGGTTTGCTTGTATTGGTCATTAATTTGACACAATTTTGCAACTTACAAAATAATTTTATTAGTGTTTTTGAATTTATTTGGTAATTTTTATGTGTTTTTACAAAATAAAACAATATTCTTATTTTGTTACTAGAAAATATGTCTGAAATTAAAATACTGTAATGTATTTACTAATGTTGCATGGATATGATAAATTGTGATATTTTAGTCAATAAAAGTACTTAAAATGTATTGTGTGAAGTTTTCTAAGTAAATAAGAATTAACTATTTCTTTAATTCAGATAGATAAATAAAAACACCTTTAGAAGTGTATGTATTTTCTGTTTGATAATGAGGCACAATGGCTAAATGACTATTCAATGATAGAACATTAAAAAATAAGGAATGATTAATAATAACCTATAGAGAGACATGCAAAAGACGTCTTTTGGGTAAAAGCAATGGGGATTTATACTGAAGGTAGTGTTATTATTTACTTTGATACAAGTCGAATTACTACTCATAAAAAAAATAGGGCTGAAGTTCAGAATGAGTATTCTCTATTTCTCCATCGCAAGTTAATATAAACTATTGTGACATTATTAACTATGCTAGCTGATAGCCAAATTATTTTCCTTAAGGCTAGTTCTTTTGTTGGTCAGAACATTCTGGTACAGTACTGTCCGTTGCGAAAAATCTTCCTGAGTCAACACTCGCACATGGCTACCAAATTGTCTCCTTACATTTCCTAGCAAATAATGTCCATTACAGTGTCCTCCGTTTGATTTTCAACACACAGATTTTGTTCACAGCCGTGAAGGGTAATTTTGTGTCAAGTGATCCAATATTTTAATACTTTTGATTCCATGACGAAACTTTCAACAAATGATGCTAAAATATACAATTTCCTGTGAAATTTCTGTTGAATTTTAATAGTAGGGTGACAAGGTCTAGGGGTAAGGTGTCAGACTTCTGTACTGGGGGTCCAGGGTTTAATCCTCGGTCCCGGCACAGATTTATCTGATTACCAAACCCTTTCTTCACCTCTGACAAGACATCTTGTGAATGTGAGGAATGCCGGGCCTCCACGGTGGCTAGGATCCCACTTTAAACTGTAGGTCCTCCATTTTATCTCGTAATCATCCTATCATTACACATTAGCGTATAACCCTAACGGGTAGTAAGACGTGGTGCTAATAGTTATAACAATAATTTAATATAAGATTTTTGAGAAATTCAAGGTCAAATATTTTATGGCATAACATTGAAATTAAAAACTGTCCAAATCTAGTGATGTTACATATCTTTTGAAAGCTTCTAAATAAGCTACAAAATATTCTATTCCCCAACATTATATTTCATTTATAGCTTGAGTAACATTTATTTTGTAATTGTATGTCACCAGAATTTTTTTGTCCTATTATTAAACAATAGCAGATATAAATCTAAAAATTTGGATTATTTTAAAGATCTCTTGGGAATAAATTAGATGAGCCAAATTTGATAAAAATCAGGGAGGGAAGATGTTAAAATATTGGCTCACTTTACCCTTACCTTGTTCTTCCCAGTCCATGTCTTTTCAAGCTAAATTTGCACTATTCAAATAAAAATAGAAAAATTAGTGTTATTGCAGATGCAAATTTTGCATGCCCCTACCTATAAGTTATGTAAAATGTTTGACAATGAGAAGGCCTAAAGTCCAAATGGCTATACAATAATGGAAATTAACAAAATAAAGAAAAATGAATAATCTATGGGTAATATAAAATAACGTGTATAAGGAAGCTCCATTGCTTGAAAGGTTAACCAGGGTGTCTACTGGGTCACGAAAAAGTCACTAATTGCAAAAAAGGTCATGAAAGTCATGAAAAAGTCACAAATTTTTAATATTTTGGTCATAGTCACGAAAATAATTTTAGTCTGAATTTCCTGCACATCGTAACAACGCGAGTGCTTCAAAGATAGCGCTATCCACGACATGTGATGGCACGCGCCAGTAGGAAGTTGACTGATTCTTTTGTTTGTGATTCCAATGACAAGGTTAACGTTCACCATCTTATATTAAATATTAATGTGTCGTGCTACTTGTCTCATGGGGTGTGTGTGTCTACAAATAATGGTTTCCAAGGGAATGAAATGGAATTCATGTTTTGTAGATGATACGGGAAAATACTTGGACATTTTCTACAGAAACCGGTGTTCGTCTTTGTTGTGGATCTGGATCAAGATGTTGGCGGCAATTATCATTTTTTACACTCTCAGTGATCCGACTGCAATTTGAAGGCGGTGTAAAATGTATATTATAATTTCAAATTAACGTTGGCAGCAAATAGCAATAGTTTTTGCAGTGAAATATGGAATATTTTTTTATAAAATATAAAATAATATTATAAGTGTTAATATTTAATCCTTGACATAATTCATTTAATTTTAAAGACCATTCATTCAAAACAGTTGAAATTTACCAATTTTTAAAATGATTTTTGTTGTCTAATGGGCACATAAAATATTAGGCCTAAATTATTTTTTAATTGTGTGTTGAGAAAAAAAATCCATAATTTTTTTGGGGGCCATTCAAAGATTTTATGTGTCAAGTTTAGGCTAATCTGTTAAAAGATGCCTGGTAAATGTTCGTTCAAAGAGTTTTGGCTGACTGTTGAAGAAAATAAATACTCAAAGTTGTTGCACCCTGTTGAAGATGACCAGTATAAGGCTTATTGTACATTTTATAAATCGAAATTTGATATAAGCCACAGTGGGTTGAATGGAGTGAATATTCATGGAAAAGGTAAGAAGCATTTGGGACTAGCCTCTGCCCTACTCCAAGGTGTTTTTTATTATAATATTTAGGCCCGATGTACAATATAATGTTCAACCGTTTACCGAAGGAATATTTTTTGCACCGCGTCTTACTGACCGTTTGGGCTATACGCCCCCGAAGGTATTTTGTGGTCAAAAAAAGTCACCAAAAAGTCACGAATTTTTGTTCCTCTAACTGAGTAGACACCCTGGGTTAACCATTTTAAGTAATTTTTGAAAAGTTGTAATAGACCTACAAAATTCATTCTAATTTATTGATATTTTGGCATCTGCTAACTAATTGAAATTATTTGACCAGTGGCAAAGGAAAGATTATCAAATGGGAGGGGTTATGGTGGTGGATCAATGACATACATGCAGGGGTTGTTTGGAGAGGCTTTTTATGGTAATGGGGGGTCAAAGGAGAACCACAAGTGGGTTGTATTAGTTTTAAAAACATTAGTTTAAAGCACATCTTCAAAACAAGTTTATAATTGATTTCTGATGATTTATTTTACAAGAGCAAATTTATCTTAAATAACAAGAAATATTAAAAAATATATTAAAGTGAACTAAACAATATGGCTTTTACAATGGAAGATTGAACTCGGCTCACATTTAAAATTGCTGCCTCTTAAAGAAGATTGATTATATATAATCCAACACCTTGATCTAGGTTACATTTTCTCACAACCCTAGGAAGGAGAGAGTGTAAAATTAGCGACTAATTTCTTAAAAGTGGAAATCAAAAACGGAAAAAAGGGAAATTGGTAAAGAATGATACGACCGACCGTTTCCTTTTGTGTGTTTTTTTTGTTTACATTTTTGGAATATTTGTTATGCGTTTCACACTCCCTTCTGACAAGTTTTGATAGAATGAAACCTAGGTTGAGTTGTTGGGTAGCAACGATGGATCTTATTCAAGATACCATAATATAACATGTGACCTGTGTTCTTATTTTCATTTTAAAAAGATTGTTTTATGTCTCTCCAGCTTTCTTGTACCTTATCCCATTATGAAACAAATTGTACCTCAAAAAGTGAAAATATATTTTCTCTAAAGAAATATAGAGGCTAAGCAGAAATTTCTTAAACTAGCATATAAAATAATGATAAGTTGCATTAATTTTTTAGTAACACTGCATCAAGCATAGTAGGTTTATTTGATAGTTACAAGTTACGTACTACTTTATTCTAACAATCTCTATAAGAAAAACCTCTTTTCGCTTTTATGTTAACAAATATCTTTTAAATCATAAACCTGATATATTTGATAATCTTCTCAGAAGTTTGGTTTGAAGTTCGTATTTGTTTGCGTTGCCATAGAGTGTTTTGCCCAATGAAAGTATATAATAGTAACAGATCTACAAAGTGCTCTTGATCAATGTTGGCGGATGCGCAGGGTCAACTTTGTGTTAGTCGTGTGTTCAGGACTGCTCTAATTGATCCGTATTCACATTATTCAAGTATTTTTTTAAAATCTTTTTTTATCTTGTAGGTCTACTATATTTATTTTAATCAAGTATAGTTTTATGTATTCAACGTAACAGTTAAATTCATTTTATAGCACTAAAATTATTTAAATAAAGAATTTGAAGCCCTAATGCTGTGGTTGGTTACACTGGAAGCATATTATCGTGAATATGCTCATATACGTGCAAATTGGGCTCTGGTTACACTGGAAGCATACTCGCGTGAATATGCTCATATACGTGCAAATTGGGCTCTGGTTACACTGGAAGCATACTCGCGTGAATATGCTCATATAAGTGCAAATCGGGCTCTGGTTACAGTGGAAGCATACTCGTGTGAATATGCTCATATAAGTGCAAATCGGGCTCTGGTTACAGTGGAAGCATACTCGTGTGAATATGCTCATATACGTGCAAATTGGGCTCTGGTTACAGTGGAAGCATACACGTGTGAATATGCTCATATACGTGCAAATTGGGCTGTGGTTACAGTGGAAGCATACTCACACGCAAATTATTGGGGATAACCCTTTGTTTTAAGTAAATGGATCCCGCCTTAGAATTATATTTTCTAGAAAATAATTATCTAAAGTTCCTCATTTCAGAGCATGCCCTTACGAATACTGGGTGGACCCTTTATTTTCCCAACGCAATTTAAATGAATACTATGTATTACATGAAGAGATATCTAGTCAACCCACCAAATTTTACGAATACTACCGAATGTCTTTTAGTACATATAATTATATACCAAGTGCAATAGAAAAAATAAATGGTACGGAATTCCGCACGGACTTTCTCACTCTATTGTTTGAAAATGGAAATATTTACTCAAAACTCGTAATATATGTGAAACGAAATAATATACACTAGCAAACCTGAACACAGATTGCGTTATATTTAGGTAAAAAAATATTTTTTTTAGTCTGTTTTAAATTTTATGATTTTGTTTTTAAAGAATTAATGTCCTCATTTGTATGTTTGAACCAATAAATAATATTTTTGGGTGGCAGGGCTGGGGAGAGAAAGACATGAATAAATATTTATTTATTATTTATTAGAGAAAATAAGGGGTTGTGGCTCTTTTTAGGACCCTCTTTGGTGGTGGAATGGCCTAGGATGTAACACTTAACAGACTGAATTGCTTGTAATGGGGAAATCCCTGCTGGGTGCGCCAAGTTTTCTAAATGGTGTTTCACTCTTCCTCCACACAAATGAGATCTCTAATGCTTTAGCGTAATTAGTTCACATGCATACAACCCAAACGAGTAGTGAGATGGGGTGACAAAAACAACCCAACCTTGTTGGAACGATAATTTATAAACAGTCTTCATTTACCCTAAATAAGATTTGGTCTACCTTGAAAGGTAGCGAGGTTCCTCTGATTGGTTTCATGATGTCACAGGTTCTCTAACTATTCTTGTTCACGACCCTTTTCCATAAGATAAAATGATTAGCAATCCCGGGCAGTAATGGCTGAGTTAAGTTTCTTTATACTCTTAGTTTGTTTATGAGCAGTTTTAGATCAAATGAGAGAAAGATAATAAACCTATTTTTTGCATAAAATGTTGATGCAATTATATTTAATATTATTATTTACATTTTTATGATTTTCAAACTTCACATGTAGAAATGAATATATTAAAAAAAGGTAGCTGCTACAAATGATAAGTACTAAGCATAAAAATGTTATGAGATGAATGAGCTTTCTTATTTTGACTCCATAAATAGAGTTTTCTCAAATACTCTTTTCAACCAACAGAAGCTGAAGAAGAAAGAATGTCATAAGACGTTTATTTCTTCAATAAACTAAACAAATATAGAATAAAAGGTTGTAGTATATTATAATTTCAATAGTTCTGAGGTAAATATTAAATTTATTCATGTTTGTTAATGTTTGCTATGAGCCACAGAATCTTTATTGTTATTTATATGTAGAACTGACATAAAAATAGATAAAACCTTTTGTATGGTTTTTGTGGTCCGAGTTTAATTTTTAGGCTTTTTTTGAGTAAATTAAAATTTTTAGTATTTTCAACTGGGCCTAAATCAAAAACAGTATATTCTATCAAACACAAAATTAAAAATAAATCAACTACAAAATAAAAAGAATCAATGTCTTAAAAAACCTATGTAAATACAATTTTTTTTAACACAGCATTTTACAGGGTGTCTACTATCCAGGAAAATTAGGGAAAACAGGAATTAGCCGGGAATTTGAAGTGATCGGGAAAAATCAGGAATAAGTCGGGAATTTGGTAAATCACAACAAAAATCTGGGAAAATGATATTTTACTCAAAATAAGAAATACAATAATCAGTAAATTATGTCATTTTTTTTGTTTGTAGCTGTGTAATATGTTTTTAATTCCTAGTAAACAATTTTAATTCAAATTTTAAAACTTATTATTATTA
>CABFOW010003345.1:23561-33672 GCA_902141385.1 Timema californicum
TAGTATACAGATATCTAGTCGCTAGCTAGCACATTTGATTTCTAGTACGAGCTAGTGTCATGTGATACGAGCTTTACACATTAGCGTAAACGCGTATATATCCTTTATCTATGATAACCAGGACGGGTAGTAAGATGCGATGCTAATAATAAAATATTACAGGTATTTGCCTACTGGCGACTTCTGGATAAAAACTATCGATTACTAATCGATAGTTTGAGCTCGATAACTCAAACCATTCTGGATTCTACTGACCCACTGACAAGCATCTCTATTGTTCTAGCTAGCTCTCCTCTTTAATTAACCAACCCTTTACTGTACCAATGAAGCGAATATTATCTATAGGCCTACTAATTGGTTAAGAGTAGCTCTGTTCCACAATTTTAGAAATCTTTCCTAAATTAATTATCAGTAGGCCTACACATTTTAAGTTTAATTCTTAAAAATAAACTATGTATATGAGCCGCTCCACCTTAAACATTTATCAAGGTCACGGGCTCACGGCATAAAAATCACCATTTTTAAGAATTAAAATATTTCTAACTAAGAAAGTAGCAGAATTATGGCAGTAAATGAGGTCATTTTATTGTTTATTTACACTATTCATAGAACAGACTCGTACGACGTTCATCAATAAAGTGAAATAAATGTTACATGATTCAATCAAAATAAACAACCCTAGTTAATTAAAATTTAGGAAATTTTGTTCTACTTTAAAACAAATCAAAATAGAATATTTTAATAACCAAACAAAGTGCTATAAAATAATTGTTTGTCTTGTTGGCTTACTTGATTTTCAAGGACACAATTGTTTATTTTCCACATCCACCATTGATTTATTTTGATATAGGCACTGTTTATATTTAATTGGTGACAACGTATATATAACTATACTAAACAAATGTTTTTAAAATGTAGAAATACAATCTGAGTAAGATAATGGTTACTCACTATTACAAATGGTGCTCAGCATACTTTAAATTGAGAGTTTTAAGCGTAAATAACACATTTCAAAACGCGCGCTTCTTTTTGTTAACCCACTGCGGAGTTTTTTTACTTTTTTAAATTTAAAAGTTTAAAAATTCGCAGCAAAATCTAATTGATTTTATTTAGTTTTGATTCGTAAACTACTATAAATAGTAACACTTATTGACTAAATATATGCAAATTTGATGTGTTATTGATTTTATTAGTAAATAACTCTAATGTTTAGTTAGATATTAACTACGCGAAAATAAAAAATCTTGAAAACCCGGCAAGAGAAACATCTTTATATCCTTGATTGGCTGACTCCCAGAAAACCAGCTGATCGTATATAGAAGAGTTGATAAATTTATATTTTAATCCCAGACATAATTATTAATGTGATTTAAGTGAAAGTAACATAGTTATTAATGGCATAAGGTTTGCTCCTTTATGTTTATAGTTGCCTTTTCTATTAATATGTAATTCAAGTGGAGAATAATAAGTTTTTATTGTAGAAGGCGTGTTGCCAAGTCTCGAGGAATGTCGATTGACTGCTAGTGTGACGTCACAAATTATGTGATGATTATGGCGAGTGAGGCGGTGAGCAAAATTGTAAGTATTTTCTGTAGAATTGTGGGGCTAATAAGAAATAATGCAATGATTGCTTGTATTAATGTTAAAAGATAAAGTATGATGGATGCATTGATATGCTACATTTATGCTGTGCATTAAAATTTCATTTAGAAATTTCATCTTGAAAATTACATTGCAGCAGTCGCAAGGTTTTGTGCTGTCCCTTACGAGGCTACGAGATGGCAAATAACCTTGAGAAATGAGAATTGGGGAATTAATGCACGATAGCGGCTGTCATTGTTTATGTGAAAGGTTGTCAATTAAAAATTGAGTGTTTATTCTAAGTCAATTGATTGCCGAAATGGTAAGTGCTTACTTTGAATCTGAAATGTGTTTTTTTAAGGTTTGAAAAACATCTGTCACATTGTTAGCTTACAAATTATATTATTTTGAGAAAGTGTCGATTCAATGTAAAAAAATAAGTAGGTCGTGTAGGTGATAGTAGAAAGGTTGATTTAAAGTGTAAATGACAAGCTCAGGCACAAAACCTAATAATGATTTGATCAAAGTTGATAGTAATTTTATGTCAGTTAAGCTTTGTTCTATTTATAGAATTACAAAACAAAGCTAAAGGAGATTGATAAAGTGATGCGACCTGTCGACATTGAGCATAGTCAAGGTCTTAATTTAAGAGTATTGTTGGGCACTACAGCAGTTAGTAATAAAGAAAAGGTCATTTATCAATAACACTATTGTAAAATTAATGTTTCACATTTTCTAATCAAAATAAATAATTAGAGATTTTCACTCAAATTACTCTTATTATTATTTTTATTTTATACCTTTTTTGGCTCACAAGTAAATAATATCTAATTCATTCTTATGGTTTACAGCTTACTTTACGTGTTCAGACAATTTAATCAAAAATTAATCCAACAAAATCTATAGAATTAATAATGACACTTTTAAGAATACCTTAATTTATTGTGTATGGTCAATAAGCATAGTTGGAAATGGTAGAACTAAGCCTATTTCTTCAAATAAAATCGTTTTTTATCAAAATTTTTGCATTATTGGATGCTTACAGCTTTTTTTTTTAGGATCAGGGGATGGTTTTTAAAGGCATTTAATTTTTGAAAAAGAAAAAGAAAGAAAACTTCATAATTTCTAGGGCATTCCAAATTTCAAAAAACATTCTGAGTGAGCATCACTTCCAATATACCCTATTCTAAGGAGCCTAAATTAAGCCTATAAAAGTTCCGGTGACCCTTCTTAAAATAGCGTTTTAGAAGCATCCAACTTTCAAAAATTGTCTGAAGGGGGACTACTCCAAATAGCCTCTTGAAGTAGATCCAAATCTCAAAATATTTTAACATGACTATTACAAACAGCTTCTAGGAGCATCAAAACTTCTAATATTAACTGGGGAAGAGGAGAATAGAAAGTCCCTAAGACTTGTGTATTACTATATGTTGCCCACCTCTGTCCTAGACCATTCGACCATCGAAACAGGTTATATGATTTTAAAATTGTTGGCTGCTCCATTTTAAAGTAGAGCCCATAACACTTTATAGTCTAGAAATTATGCAAAATTCGATGTGGCAACTTTTTTTATTAGCTATAAGTCATTACTCATATTATATTGAATCTAGAAAGCTAATAACACACCTAATGATTTTTTGAATTGAAAAATGACACCTGGTTAGTGGACGTGGGAATCAAACCCAAACCTTTGGCTTAATATGACAATGCTCTTAACACCGAGATAGGAGGTGAACTGGATAAAACTAGTTCAAGATAAGGATAGGGTGTAATGAGCGGGACTGGATAGAACTAGTTCAAATTGGGGATATGATGTAATGAGGTGAACTGGATAAAACTAGTTCAATATAAGGATAGTGTGTAATGGGGGGGACTAGTTAGAACTAGTTCAATATAAGGATAGGGTGTTAAGAGGGGGACTGGATAGAACTAGTTCAATATAAGGATAGTGTGTAATGAGGTGGACTAGTTAGAACTAGCTCAATATAAGGATAGTGTGTAATGAGGTGGACTAGTTAGAACTAGCTCAATATAAGGATAGTGTGTAATGAGGTGGACTAGTTAGAACTAGNGATGTAAACGGATCTTTTTTTAAAATAATTAAGCTTAACTCATTGTTATATACAACATGTTAATTTAAGCGATATAAATGAGGAAGCGTTTTGAAAGCAGTGTACCCAAAGTAGCACGGATAAGAGATGTTAAAACTAATAACTCTTTCGTGGAAAATTAGTCCCATTGTATTCGACCAGAGATTCAAAATTGGATCTCACCGTCACCACCAATCCGGTTCATTGCGAGTCTGCCACCTTAGACAGCACTACCACCCCTGCGGGTTGGATATGATAAGGGAATAATGGTAGTTAGAGGTAAACTAAAGGTCTCAGACATAAGAGATATTGGTTCGAATACGTTGTAATAATATGGATATCAATCGCGCCACTCTTTTGGCGTCGATTATAACACTGCGGATTAATTCCCTGATATAAGAATTCTGTGATGATTTATAGGTTGTCTAAAGCTCCGTGATCGAGCACTAATTAAATCGGTATATTAATATAATTAAAGAAATAGAAATGTTGATGGCTGTTATTTCACACACGGTTTAAATATAGTTTTAAAAGAAAATACTAAAATAACTCCTAACACGAATTTTAACTTTAGGGTTGCTTGTGTTTTTATTTCTTTACTTTCTAGCTCATTTTAAAACCAGAATAATTTGAAAATGTAAAATATATATATATTTATATTTGGTATCTTCTTTTATTCCATGTCGTAAAAAAAAAAAACCTGACACGAAGAGTGAGAAATAAATAAAATTCATAGCACAAAAACTTAGTGGGTCGTTGTGTTGAGACAATAAAAATATATAATATAACTTGGTAAAGAAAAAACAAAACACATTTGCAAGAATATCAAAACATTTCAAAAACATGAGCAGAGTGATGGGTTTTATATTTAACCATGAAATTGAATCTTGGACTCTATCCAAAGACACAAATAAATATAAAACCACAGATTCTCAGTAACTAACGCTTATAACCGCCTGTAAAACTTTTATATTTGGTATTTAAAACTAAGGTGTTAATTATTTGGTTTTTTACAGGGTTATTATTATTATTATTATCACCGCGTCTTACTACCCGTTCGGGTTATACGCACTTACGCTAATATGTAATGGTAGGGTGATTGTGAGATGAAATGGAGGACCTACAGTTTAACGTGGAATCCGAACCACGGTGGAGGCCTGGCATTCCCCACATTCACAAGATGTCTTGTCAGAGGTGAAGGAAGGGTTTGGTAATCAGATAAATCTGTGCCGGGAGCGAGGACTGAACCCCGGCCGCCAGCATAGAAGTCTGACACCTTACCCCTAGACCGCCAGGTCACCCTTTGGCGTTCTAATTTTACGGAAACACGGGTTTTAAAAGGCGTATGTATGTTTAGTTTTGAGTGCATTCCAAAAATAATTAGTTATCGTGAATAGAGTTTTTTTTAACCTTATCAATTTCAATATAACTTAGGTTTTAGTCAAGGAAATTTGAATTTTTGTTTAGAGGATAAATCATGCAATTTTTCCCCTAAAATATTTTGGCCTTTGGGTTTTTTAAGTAACTTTAAAAAAGATCAACTAATAGACCAGTTGTCAGGTATTTTTAATTGTAAAAAAATCCCAGAAAGCTAGAAAAGGTTTTGTTCGCTTTATTTTGGGGATCTAATCCCCCCCTCCCCCCTCGTGCGAGTTCTGTGTTCGCCGCAACAATGAAAAAGAGACACTAAAATTAGATTTTCTTTCAATATCTCTTTTTAAATTAGTATACCATATTCAAACATTATTAAATTTTCTATAAAAATGTTTCTTGGAATATTTATTGTGCGCTGGATAATTTTGAAACTATATATATATATATATAGAAGTGAAGCACCTTTATGCAACCACACCAAATTATTGTTTTACCTTGTCGTATCTCGCTTCCCAAGTTACATAATATTTAATTGTAATGTTTGAAATATAAATATATTTATCACTAAATATTCATGGCTTGGTATGTCAAAAAACTAATATTTATGAGTAATATCTAGTTGTTAGACTCATTTCTTCACCACCCATGTTTCTTCTAGTGTCATATCTGCTGTAGGGATAATCCATTACTGAGAATGTGCTGGCTGACACAATCTGGTGACCTGGTGGTCTAGGGGTAAGGTGTCGGACTCCTGTGCTGGGGCTCCGGGGTTCAATCCTCGGTCCTGGCACAGATTTATCTGAGTTACAAACCCTTCCTTCACCCCTGATAAGACTTGTATTAATCACAACTTGTGAATGTGTGGAATGCCAGGTTTCCATTGCTGTGGCAAAAGCAGACATCATACGAGGAGGGGGGGGGGGGAATTAGTATTACAATAAGACCCCCAAAATAAAGTGATCAAAACATTTTTCAGACTTAGTAACTTTTTTCACCTTGATGCCTGACCTATAAGTAGGAGAATGTGGGGAATGCCAGGCCTCCACCGTGGTTCGGATTCCACGTTAAACTGTCGGTCCTCCATTTCATCTCACAATCACCCTACAACTACACATTAGCGTAAGTGCGTATAACCCGAACGGGTAGTAAGACGCGGTGCTAATAATAATAATAATAATAATAATAATAATAATAATAATATAAGTAGGAAATAGGTGGGGGAGGGTGGAATCTTATTTTTGCAATTATCATGTGAAATAGACTAAACGTGTATAATTTTTTTTCTCTCTCTTGCATTCAAGATTTAGTATCAATAATTAGTGATTACATATGTAATAGAATGATATTAGACAATTTTTAAATACACTATTGAATGTAGAGAAATATATCAGGAAAAAATTGCTAGCTATATATGCTTATGATTTAGAGCACCCTTTAGAAAGCACAAAGATTCTTTTTATACAGTTAACATTGATATTAACATTCTACATTTTTTTAGTGTAGGCCTAATTTTATAGCTATGATAATAGGCCTATTTATCATAACTATTCATAAGTGACACATAGATCACAATATTATTTAACATTATGGATATGTGTAGCCGTAAGAAAAGACCCTTCCTATGAGATTTGGGGTATAGTTTCAATGTGTCACTAGAGAAAGTTGGGTGGGACTGATTCTGATAGTACGTGTACATATTATCATGTGTAACCTCTCCAATCCTTGCTCTGGAGCCAGCAGACTTACGGCCTTGAACACCTGTTCACTAGCCTTGTCTTCCAACATAACATCACTTAAAAAAAGATGTACAAATAGAAGCAGTGATAATTTGTTTAGTGATGGAATTGACATCTTCAATACCTGGCTGTTGTACTAACCAATTGTTATGTTTATTTTTATATAATATATTCTTGAACATATTTTGTAATTCAAAACCTATATAGTTGATTTAATTTTATCAATTTTTCAAATTTACACTGGGTAAAAATATCTGCAAGTAAGTCCATAGTCAGGTTTTTTTGGGGGGGTTCAAACCCCCCGCTCCGCCCAAAGTTTTATGAACAAATGTATGGTACAAACAATATCGAAATTAAGGTACAAGTACAAACTTGGGGGCTGTGCTACCATTAAAAGCATTTCAGAGAGCTTCTAGAGGTTTTAATATTTATAATTTTTTCCTAGCCTTTGGCATTTAGGGGGTTATGTTGCCATAAAAACACTTCAGATAGTTTCTAGAACTGTTTATCAATTAGAATTTTTTTAGCCTCCGGAAATTGGGGGACGTGGCCTTCTGTAATTATTGGCTGGCTACGGCCTTATCTGCGAGAAAGACTTATTTTCACAAAAGTGATATTAATTATTAATTCATCATTGAATATTATTAAAAGGCTTACACTTTATGTGGTTCTGACTTATTGCTTAATTTTAATATCACAATTTAATATTATAAGAACATAATTATAGAAATATGTTTTCGAAACACTATGTCCCACAAACTTGTGATCATAGAAGGCTAAATAAAAAACCTAATTGGAACTTTATTGAATAGAAAAATCATGTCCCACAGTTTGATTTAATTGTTATTTATTTGCATCATGTCTTATTGCTCTCCCGGGTTATACACTTTTGATTTAATTGACAGTTAAATTTTGTGACTAAAATATTGATTAATGAATCATTAATTCTTTTATTCAAGAAGATTTTGGCAATATAAAAAAAATAGCTAAATTTTATGTTTGCTAACAATTGAAGGGAAACCTTAGTATCAGAGCTGTGGAAGCAATTTTGGGTGGAGACAGAGTCTGTGAAAATGTACTGACTGCAGCTTCAAAATAAACACTTACAGTATTATAACAATATATGCTAAATGGATCGTTTTAATTTTATACTTTTTTTTTATTCCTTAGACCAATAGTTGTAATTTTAATTGACATATTTACTCACACAAAAGCAAAGAAGCTTCCCATGAAGTCATTTGTGTTGAGGAATTTTACTGCAGTCAATTTTTTATTACAAATTAATATATTATAGCCATTTACGAAAGGGTTGGATTCGGACAGTGGAAAAATAGAATAGTCTGAATCTGAGTCGAAGGCTTGGCTTACCGACTCCACAGCCCTGATTAGTAAATATATTCACAACATATAGAATGCCAGGCCTCTTCCGTGGTTCGGATTCCACACTAAACTGTATGTCCACATTTCATTTCACAATCACCCTAGCATTACATATTAGCATAAGTGTGTACAACCCGAACGGGTAGTAAGACGTGGTCTTATAATAATAGTAATAATAATAATATCAACAACAACATAAAAAAAAGTCAAACGACTTTAAAGTTTACAAAATTACATTTTGTTGGTCTTTATTATTGTTTGCTTTTACTAATTATGGTACAAAAATATCAGTCCCTCTTCCTTAAAAGTTGTCTTTCTTTTTCTTTCAAATAAAGATTAAAAAATTTGTTAAGACTTAGTCGAATATTGTTTTACTATATCCATGAACATAGACCCCACTTTAAAAGAGGTACAGGAATATATTGTTCTTTTGACAGGTAAGGGACCAGAGCACAGACCAAAGTTGAAGAATATCACTTATTTAGATTTAAAATGTATTAGAGCCGCCAAAAATGTATGCTAACACTTTAGAATGCATGTAATGTAACACCTAAGTACGATATAAACACGGTCACCACAGACTTAACTATGAACTGCTTGCCGAATAATCACAGAAGTAATATATTATCTATATGAATAGTTTGGTTATTTTAATAAATAAAATAAGTCGTATTAATATGTTTAATAACAAATATAAAAGATTAAATTAGGACAATTTAAAAAAACAGTGCACAACAAACTACTACCATTCAAAGATTGAGTGATGAAATAAACAATTTGGTGTGTGGTGGTGTTGAAATATAAAGAAAGAGCAAAGTAAGCGGCAAAATTTGATATCTTGGCTAAAATAAGAGCGAAACGACTAAACTTGAAGCTGTGAAAGTCAAGGTATTGCTGTATATGTATAACTTTCACCAGGGGTGGGTAAATAAGCTCTTTATGAAAACCCCTAAAACAGAGCGAATTTATGAAGGCTCTACTTAGAATTAAATATATTATATTTATTAGATACTGACATCAACTGACACTTGTTGAGACATGTGTTTGTCTGTATCCCAGAATTACGATTGACCACAAACTTTGTGTGTATAAAAACTATATAACAGTTTCTGAAGCTTGTTGAAATATCTGCTGGGGACTACACAAAGTGATGACTCTCCCCATGCCAGCCCTATTTCCCAACTTTCCACAAATGTGTGAACATCTGTGCCACTAAGCATAGCGTATTATCTGCAGGCTCTGGGTTACTTTTTACCAAGGCAGTTTAGTACACAACCATTGCAGTAAAAGTGGAACCCTTAATTTTACCTCACAACTCCAAGGTTTCATGAAACCCCATTTGGGAAACGCTTATCTAGTGGATAAACTTATTATAATAAGAAACATTTTGCACTCTTAATTTTTCATTACATTTATTATTTGCAATCACAGCCAAAGGCCAATAAAATATAAAATATACAAAATAAAATAAATATGTTTGGGGGAGTTTGGAAACTCACACCCTCTCAATTAGGAGACTTAGAGGAATAAAAAATATATATGTACAGCTAGAAAACATACATTCACTGGAGTAAAACTGACGGCCAACTACCTAGATTTAGGAGTTATAGATATTTTATAATGTTCTTTTTGACCAATCAGGACACAGCTAGAATCAGATTATCAAAAATTTGGCCACACAGTTGGTTGTTCGTTACACACAAAAAAAAAAAAGTTGACTCAGAAATGGCATCATTCTTTGGAATTTATTCCACCAAATAATGTCTCTCGGGATCTGTAGGCACTGATGTTCTTTCGATACATTTTCCACTTGGGTTCCAAACTTCACTTGGTAAAATGCACATTATATGAAAATGGTTTTGACAAATCATTGTGACTGCATTCCAACACACTCTCGACTCTCTATCTATTTTTTTTATTTAACACTCTTTCTTTACATAGTGACTGACT
>CABFOW010003345.1:40380-51608 GCA_902141385.1 Timema californicum
AGGTGGACTGGATAGAACTAGCTCAAGATAGAAATAGGGTGTAATGAGGTGGACTGGATAGAACTAGCTCAAGATAAAAATAGGGTGTAATGAGGTGGACTGGATAGAACTAGCTCAAGATAGGGATAGGGTGTATGGAGGTGGACAGCATATACATCAGAACAGGGGGGAAGCGGGGCATGGTGCTGTTGGCCCCCCTAGCCAACACCAGAGAGGGGAGGGGAGGAGAGGGGGCCACATAATTCTTGTTTTCTAATTTTCTAAAGCTGCACAATAGCTTCACATCAAAATGACATTGTTATTACTTATCGGCGAGCACATACGATACAATTTATTTTGTGTGTGGAATTGACTGCACTGTTGATCCAGTAAGAACAAATTAGCTTGGTGAGCCATCGTAATTTCCTACAGTAGTTGGTTGGCTAGCAGATGGTAGAGTAACGGGACAATAGAGACCTGAACCATCTAATGTTACACTAAGAGGAAACATCGGGTCCTAGAGCAAGCACCTTAACCCAAGACCACTGAGTTTGACTCGAGGTTAAAGATGAATCATTATTGAGAAAAATGGGACTAGTAACAAACATCTCTTAGTAGATTTTATCTGTAATTAATGTCCAAAACTACCATGCATGATCCATAGCCACCTAATTTAAAAAAATTCATTTTGTCCTTACAAAGTTTGATCTGATTCCATAAGTATTTGTTAATGATTTTTCAGTACAAGGAAGCCTTCATGAAAGCCAACCCTGACTTCAAGTGGTACAAACTGCCCGCTCCACCCCTACGCACTCTCGTCACCCGGGTGTCCAATCAGGCCAAACCTCACAAGCTCCATTGTCAGCTCACCTGTGGCCCCATCGTCCCTGGAAAACTTGCAGGTACATTCTCACTGAAACCCCCAAACATTTATGAACTCATTTGGTTTTTTATAAAACTTTTATATATGATAATCTATTATCATTAGATTAGCTTGTTTTTTAATTGGTCATATATCATTCACTCTAACCGGTTAATTTGAGAATGGTTTTTAAATTTTGTTAAGACAATAGTATTGTATTTATTCTTTTGAAACATTTAATTTATCATCTATAAATGCACAGTAGTGATGAATTGATTAATTAAAAACAAACCTTTACCACAAATATTTTGTATATGGTTAATTTGCAGCAGTAAAGTAATGTTTTGTATCATTTGTCACAGGGACTAACATATCATCCTCAAATGTGACTGAGAGATTGGGTTTTGAATCTTAGTTGAGTGTACTGACGGTGTTTTCCCCTAGATAATTTCCCACCATCCCTCCGTGCAAATGTGGGTATTTTTTTACATCCTTCTTTTCTCATCACTAGGGCCCAGAAGGTGATGCCCTTTAAAACACAAAAAATGCATTTAAAAATTGTATATTAATGCTCCAATAAATGAAATAAAAACGCCCTTAAAACATAAAACATGCACTTAAAAACTATGTTTTTATATATTCAAAAATACAAAAGATCCTCTTAAAAAATCAAATAATACATTTAAAATTCAATTGATATCTATATTTTTTCCCCACGTACACTGGTTCATATTTTATCTACTAATTTTCTCATAGCACAAGCTAAAATAGCTTTCACGCAGAGTAAATTTATCCGGAATAGAATAATTTGTTTAATTTATTTAATTTGTTTGTCTTTCTAAGAACTTGTGAAATTTAGGATGACTTAGTTTACCGAGCAGAATATTGGCTGATAACAACACTTCGAGCAACTCTTGATTGAAAGGAGATGATTTGGTTTGTGAGGTTGATGCACTTTGGAACAGCACCTGTTGAATTAATTTATTTGTTGCCGCCCGTTCTAAAGCACACTTATTTTTCTCAACACCACTATGTTAAGTGGTGACTCGCACAATTTACAAAATAATACTTTCCTGTCTGTGGAAAATACACTTTCACCAAACTCGTTAACTAACTGCTGTAAATGGTAGGATTGTGATTTTTTGGCTTTCGGCAATCTGCTCACTTAGAGATAGTATGAATAGACACAAGTACATCAATCAACTCAAGATATACAGTTTAAACTGACAATAATCTTCTCAACTAACAAAACAATCGTGACTGTACCGCAGATGTAAATAATGCCTTACATTTTTTTCCCTTTGTAAATTCCAAGCTATAACCAACCCTTTCTCTAGCATTGGGGTTTTCCATCAAAACATAAACCAAATAAGAATCTGAAAATACATGCACACTTAAGTACTGTTCTGTCAGAAAACATTAAGCTCTGCTTATTGTTTCATGTCTGGCCATACTAATAATTACACGAGAAAATTAATGCTCCAAGTAAATGGAAATAATGAATTAGGGCATTAAAAGATTACCCATTGTGTATTACATTTCTTATTTAATGATTATAAAAATGACATAATATGCATGATAAGAGTAAAAACAAGAAAAATGTGAAAAGAAATTCTGCTAAAATGTCATAAAATGCCAAATCTTTCAAATATTCCAAAAAATGCACAGTAAGTTATGTTTTCGATATCAGGTTGTCTTAAAATTGGTTTATATACAAGTTACCATTGTGATTGACTTCATAATTCTGACCTGCTCATCACTAAAACATTAATGTTACTAATATATATATGTATTTGTAACATTAATGTTATATATATATATATATATATATATATATTAGTAACATTAATGTTATATATATATATATAATATTTATAAACCAAAATAGTAAACGGTAAAGAGCCTAGTTGAAATTGTGGTGTTAAATTATTTGAATAAAACATGTTAACTGCTATTAATTTATGCTTAGCAACAATTATGTGAAGTCTAACCTTTGNTTAGTAACATTAATGTTATATATATATATATAATATTTATAAACCAAAATAGTAAACGGTAAAGAGCCTAGTTGAAATTGTGGTGTTAAATTATTTGAATAAAACATGTTAACTGCTATTAATTTATGCTTAGCAACAATTATGTGAAGTCTAACCTTTGTTTTCAGATGAGAGTCAAATGGGCAGCCTGAGCAGTCTCTTGTCCTCTTCTGTCGCTAACAGTACTAATGTCAACATTGTTACCTCTTACTCAGACATTACCTCAATGGCAGCTACCACTCTAGTGACTCCCACTCTAACACCTATACCTACCACACCCACCACTCCCACCAACATGGTAATACCAACCTCCCCTACGATACCCAAACCGCCTAAAAAAAGGTGGCAAGATATGTCGGCCCAAACGGGGGATTACACTCTCGAGCAGGTTTGTTTTTATCTGTTTCAAATTTCACTCGTGTCACAAAGTCGTGCATATTCAGCTGATGTGATCCATTCTATTTCATTCTGATACCTTGATTTACTTACAAATGGACATTTGGAACACCCTTTAGGTATTCAAACAAATGTTTTGCAGTTGACATTGATACTATTTTAGATCATTATTACTTCTCTTTTTAAGGTGTAAAATTTATCAAAAATGACAGCCGCAGATCAGATGACCTGATGAATATGACGTCTGACACATGAATATGTGAAAGTAGATCTAATAACTTATCTTCCATGTCCGATATTACCATTTGTAAGAAAATAAGGGTATACATATTTTTACTTTGACAAACAGATTTATAAAAAGATAAACATTAAATAGTGATATGCATTTTTAACATCAAAGGGGCAACATTATTTTTACTAGAAACAAAATTTGAAATCAAATAATGACAAATATACTAATTTTCAACTGTGCTCATCATTGCTTTGGTTTCATTCTTTAAATAAGATCAAATTAAATAAAAGTACTGTGTTTAATTTCTAGTTTGGACAAAAAAAATACATTACATATTAGATTAAGTTTTTCCCTTTAATTCTTGAATTAGTTTGTAAACTGTGTTTTAGTATAATTTTTACTATCAAGAAGTGTACTATAGTTACCTTTTAAAATTAAATAGGTTTTTAAGTATACAATATTATTAGGAAGAGGTCCATAAGCTCAAATTTTTTATATTATTTATTGTCAAGTGAGCTTCTGAAAGAGCTCTCTAGTATTAAATCGAGTTGAGCTTGGGTTAAATAAATATTTAAATCTTACCCTACCTGCCACAGCTCTTCAACAATCATTTTGCTAAATTGTGGATGTTGGAATTCCATTGGTCACCTGCACAATACCCTCTTTTTTGGGTTACTTCTCACTTCCCAGTCCCCCAACTACAGATTTTACAAACAACATCCAAACAAGTCTTGGTTGAAGCTTGAAATTTGATTATTAAAGTTCAAATGTTTGGTAAGTATTGCTCCCACCATAATGTTCACTCATGTAAATTTTAATGAAAATTAACAACATCCTAAATGTGCACACAATTTTAGTAGCAGATTACATTTAATTTTCATGAACGCACCAGAAAGAATTGTACAGCCAACTTTACATCCGTCCATTACTAGCTTCATATGCCTTATAATACAACTTAAGACTAGGACAGGCACAACATCAAGCCCCCAACCTTTAATTTATCAGTGTGAAAGGGTAAACCCACATTTCACCAATGATACATTTTTTCGGCCATGTCGAGAATCGAACTGGGACTCTTGGAGCAATAGACAGACATGCCACCGACTGAGCTAAGATGTTGTACAATACAGCCAAATGCTGTTTTGTAATTTTCTTCTTAATATTTCTAGAACAAATCAAAGTTTCCAATTCAGAAAAAAAGTTGTCAATCCACCAAAGACCATTAATAAATAAGAAGTAAAATATTTGCTGGATCTGGCTACTATGGCAGTTAAATTGCAACCAAGGCAACTATTTAAAATTTAGCTGTAATTTATCTCTCCATATATACCACTTAAGTTGAAGTAGATTTGTTTTACCATTTTTAGCCGAAAATGTTTTTTATTTATCGACTTTTAAACCAAAATACAACTTTTTATTCAATGAAATCCAATCATTTTATTTACCACAAATCAAGGTCTGTAATTCTAACGTATATTGTTCCTGTAATGTTGAACAGTTGTCTGCTGCGTCCAGACTCCCTTCAATCTCGGCAGCTTGGGACACAGATAAGATAACTTCTAGTAAGCCCTCTTTCCCCACCACTCACAAGACTTCCTTTCCCTTCACACCTTTCTCCTCCCCCTTCAAGAAACTGCACGAGAGACGGTGCATTCGACGCCTCAGTACTTCCAGCAAGTCGCCGCCACCTACAAACAAAATAGAAGACTCTCTCAAGTCACCAAGTTCTAGTGGTTTTGAAATATCCTTAGAAGAAGAAGAAGATGAGTTTTCTAACAAACATTCGCAAATACAAATTATTGATGAAAATATTAACATTGCTGCAAATGACAAAAATAGCTCACCATCCGAGAGCAACACTACGATGCAGTCTATAGGAAGTGATCAGTCATTCCATACAGAAACTACTTTTCAGACCTCGAATCAAAATATCATAGAGCTAGCTGTTGACAAATATATGTCATCTGATTCACTTTTTAGTTGCTTAGAAGCCCCTACCTTTGTCTTGCGTAAACCAGAACTTGCCACTGAGAATGCTCCTCCTCTTTCACCTCCAGTCGGCAGTCCATCACCTTCACCTTCACCTTCAAACAAAGTCACAATTGTGCCGACTGTGTCTCAAACAAATCCTCAGCCTGTCCATGTCCAGATAACGGATGGCATTATTCTGTCGCCGACTCAACTCCATACAGTGCCCCAGATTCAGTTCCAGATTGGCAGTTTTGATTCTGATTTTTTAACTAAAGATGTACGGTACCTGTCCCCCTGTAAGAACAGTACCGACGAGAACAATGCGGCATCTTTTCACACTAACAATAATGTGTATGTTGTGGAAGGTAAAACTGGTCACAAGGTTTCTAGTTCAAATTGTAGCTTTATAGGTTGTATCAAAGATGGTTCAAATCAAAATCTGATGAAAGGTTTGGAGGGCAGTTATGAAAATAGAGTTTGTGATCAAATGATGAACAATGTTTCGAGTGTTCCCACACATTCACTGAGCAAAGGCTGTGATATTGCTAGACCTCCTTGCAATGAAGACTTAGCTCCGAGCGATGGTATAACTACAAGTTGTGATATTTCGAACAAGGCCGAGGGTTTTTTGTTGGTTTATGATAGTCAAAATAAGGTGGTAGGTGATGTTAGTAAAGTTGATAACTATAATAGTGCTGTAAGTTTGCATGTTGCTCTTAACACTGCTAAAAGCATTGAGTCAAAAGATCAAATTGACAATTCAGATAATAAACATGCTTCAAAATTTCCATTAAATGTCATATCAAACAGGGTAAAAGATAAAACAAATTTGGGTGGTATGAAACGTGAGCATAGCGGGTATATTCGTAACACTACTAACCCGACTGACATCAAAATAATTGGCAAAGTGTTAGAAAACGGGAAACAAAAATGTTTTTCATCTTTTGTTTCATCAAATAGTTGCTTGGATGATCAAACTCTAGACGCCTTGATAGATAAAAATGGAGTGAAAAGTTCAAAATATTTGAGTAATACTTGTGAAAAATCTCAGGACAAAATATCAAGTTCACAAGTTCAAAAAATTAGCTTATTTAAAAACTTTTCTTTGAAAAATCACTTAAAACGATATGTCACAGAACAGAATAGCAATGAACTTAATCTACGCGTACCTTTAAATATTGATCCAAATGAGTCTCAAAACACTCCTAGTGCTCAAAACAACAAACATTCTGTATCTGAAATTGTGTCAAGCAATACTTCTAAAACGACTTTTGTCTCAGGCATATCTAATGTGTTGGAAGAGGCAGGTGTTATTAGAAAATCTGTGGTTTGCACAAACTCGCCACTAACCTTTTCAGAAAATCCAAGTACTAGTGTGTTAAATAAGGAAGCTCTGGAAGAATTACAGCAAGTGTCGGAGTCGGAACAAAGCCGCGAGGAATTGAACTCAGGAAAAGTTGTCAAGTCTTCATCTAGAGAACCTGCCTTAAAGTCTGAAGTCATCACTGGTCAGATTGCTAAGAAGGAAGACAGTGGCAAGACAGCTCCGAAGACGCTGGTGCTACCTCAGAGGCAGAAGTCGCTGAGGACCTGCAAGGGTCAACGTTACAAAGAGTTCATGAGAAGTGGCAACCTTGCTGGTGGAAAGCGGGCTCGGAAAAATGCTCTAACCATTAGTACTGAAGGGTGAGTTGAGCAGCAAATAATATGTTATTATATGGTTTACATGTTTTTAATTAGGTATATCACCTGTGAGACATACATAAATTCAATAAGATTTTTTAACACATACCCAAACTCTACTTTATTGTTTTTACTTTTACTATACTTAAATCTTTAATTTGTCCACACATAATGACAAATTATTTTTCCCTCTTGGTTTTTAAATGTTCACATTTCTGATCTTTAAATCAAATGTGTGTAATAGGTATACAAATTGAATATGGTTTTTTAAATCCAATTTTGACTCTCATAACATTAATTAATTTCTTAACATTAAAATAGTGAGAATATAATGTCAAGTCTGATTCTAATTTACATTGCTGGCAGTTATTTCATCTAAATATCCTAAGCTGTTTACTTTTATTTGACCTAGCTGGTTAAGAACATTATCTCAACCACATTTGGTAAAATCAATCACATCTTAACTCTCACCTACAAATTGACCTTTATAAAAACTCGTGGACTCATTTTACTGCCCCTACATTGACTGAAAGAGAAATGGAAATTATATGCCTAATCTCACCCATATTAAACCGACCTTTAAAACGTGTCGTCGACTTTGACTATTAACAAAATGAACATGGGCCACCCTATTTGAAATAAAGATAAAAGTTTGGACTATATTTATATTCATGATAATATTAAAGACATAAGAACAAACAATAATTGTATAACAACCCTTCAGCTGTTTTCTTCTACTCGAGTGCTAATAAAGCATGCACAAAATAAAAAATTTAAGTTACATATCGGCCCCTAAAATAACAAAATTATTTACTAAAGTGCTGCCTCAATTAAATATGATTTGCAAGAAAGTAATTTAACACTCTCACATGTGAAACTATTGCCAAGAAAATCTTTAAAAAATGCTTACTATAAACTTGTTTGTTAATCATATAATTATATTGTTTTACATGCTTATTTTAGGTCGATTAACTTACATCCTAAACCTATATGATTGTATAGTTTTAAATTGAATGGATATTAAAACTTTATGATTTTGTTTAAATTTTTTTGGAATAAAGAACGTTGAGTAATTCCTTTGCATTCATCTTTGCCAAGACTCTATTTTTTTACATTTCTTTATATTTTAATTTGCGAAGCTCCGTGTCTGAATAATATATTTTTTGAATTAATATTAGTATCATTTATTAATTTTCATTGCGCTAAATATACTACCGTTCACATTTCAATACCCATCCAGGTTATCTGCCCAGTTACATGATTGAAGTAGTGCCGAGGAAGCTAGAACTTAGAGGAAATGTATTCACATTTGTGTGCAGGGAGATTGGGAAACCATCCTTTATCTTATCACCGACAGTCCAGCCTAACACAAGAGTAACACATTAGATCATGTGACCAATGATGTAGGTGTCGTGATACTATTCTATTCCATTTCAACAATACTTGTTAAATAAATATGCCATTCACATATTCTTTGCTTTGAGTTTAGGTACAGTAGGGCCCTTGCATCCACTGATTCAATATCCGCGGTTTACCATTGCCCAATTTTATCTATTTTTAATTTACAGAATTTTTTTTTTTTATAAATCACAATACCTACACCATCACCCCACTTTGTTTCCTCATTGTAACCATTTGGTTATCATATCACCATCATTAATATTATCACTATCTTCATCATCAGTGATTGTCACAGCAAGAAAAATGGAGAATAGTGTGTACACTGTAGCTTACAGTACATATTATTATGTAATATATTTAATGTTGGTAATGTCTTACTGTGAATAACTTATCAATTAAACCTTACCGTGTTTTAATATGTTACATGAATATCACGTTGTCTAACAGTTGGGTATCATCCACAGTTTCATGTATCCACGGTAGATATAGAACTGTATTAATCATGGGTATGGGGGCTATTCATTAGTTTTCAAATCTACTAAGTAGTCTAGTAATAAATTTATTAAACCCCAAACTTGCTAACCTACCCCTACTTACAAAGATTTATTTAATTCCTTGTTGAATAAAGTTGTGAATTATGAGTCATTCACATTTCACAATATAAATGCAGTTTCACATGCTAATAACTCTGCTTGTTTTAACTTAGTGTAAATTAAATAGTTCTATAATTTTGACAATGCTTGTTACATTCCTGTTTTAGTTCTAAATTCTGCTTAGTTACGTAAATTAATATACTCTAGAGGTCTTTGGATGTGGATAGATATAAATTGTTGGGTTCAAGGAACTAGTTTACTAATTCAAATCTTCAATTTATTTTCAAATCCCGAATCCTAAAGTATTTCACTAGATGTGAAACTTTGTTTCTTGTAGACGTTCTTTTGTTTCAACTTATTTCACTTGTATTTGGGAATCCTGTTGACTGTGTTAATAAATGTCAATCAAACGTGGAGTGGGGGAAGGGAGGGTAGGCAAGTGTATTTGCGAGAACTTGACGGTGTGAATAGGAATTCAATGTAACCATAGCCTAAAATAGTAAATAGCCCTCACTCCCTCCGCCTTACTCCTTTCATCCTGATAAATCCCTTCCCCGTTGTTAAAGTATTGTACAAAGGACCATCAAGTCTGTTACCCAACTTAAAGCTGACGAGGCCACACTACCTCATTCTAATAATTTTAGGATTCAAGGAATTTGAGAATTTCCATCCCCAGATTAATTTTCTACTTACAATTTCTATTTTGAATGGATAAAACCTATTTCAACTTTTCAATGAAATTGACTAGATATTTTGACTGCCTGAGATGTTGTTTATAAAATTTATATTCACACCAAGAATAGGACACGTTGGTAATCTGTTTTGCCTAAAGGATCAGTTTCAATGCTGTTTCAATTCTGTTTCCAAAAAAGTTGGTTCTCAGTAATATAAATACAGGTGGGGCATAAAGTGTTAACACATCTAGTAACACTATATCTATACTATTTTAACTACTAAATGCTTCAAATTAATCTTAGGGGGAAAAAAAAGACTGACAACTTTCTACAGTCTAGAGTTATTACTATTATTATATTATAAACAATGTCTATTTAAAACAACAACCAAAAACATAAATTAACCTAAAGCAACACATTTGATAAAGAATTCAAAGCAGGTATTGTAATTCCACAATATGTTACCCACACAGATTGTGTTAAAACCATTTTTATGGCTGCAAAAAAAAAGTCACTTGGCATAGATAAAGACCGATAAAGTATAGACTGCAACCTTAAATTCCAATGAGAGGGACGGGACTGCTGTGTTTTGATCTGCACAATGTGGCTATATCTGGTTAAATTTGGAACAACTGCTCTGCATTGAGCAGGGACCTTTTGTTTTAGTAGCCACAGAGGCGGAGAATCCTGATCCACATAAATAGTTACTGCAAAGGGAAGAAGGATTATTTTTGTTCTATCTGAGAAAACTTCAAATTTGTCTCTTAGCTGACATCAAAATTCTGATAGTGACGTTTTAGTTGCAAAATTCTCTTTTACCGCAGAATCTTGTGTCAAATCATTCAAGTACTCATACTGCTTCGACGTCAGGTTGGCTTTTCTGACATTCAAATAAATAACATTGCACTGCTACTTGATCTGTTTTGACTCTCAACTGTTTACTGACTGAACTTCAACTGACTGAAGGTGCGAAGAAACACGAGCTTTTAAGGGCCCGATCAATGGTCGTTGGAGGTGAAGAGTAGCGTCAGAGCCAGTCCCCAATTAACAGTAGCAGAAGAAATCAATTGAGTTTTACTTTGTCTCGGTGGCTCAGTCAAATCTACAGTGTTGCCCGAGCTATCGGCACTTTGGAGCCCACTTCTACCCCTCACCCTTCCAAAGATTGGGCCTGAGTTGGCAAACAAAGCTCTAATCCTCTGCAACCTTTATCTCAGGTAGCAATCACCTTCGTATTGAAAGGAGTCAGAGTCCAAAACTTGTACAAAGCCTTGACTAGGGCTGTTAGGGGCAATAACCTAAGATTGTCCCAAATAGAAGGCAATGCATTTGTCAACTGGCTTGGGCTTTCATTGAAATTCATCCTGGCCATAGCATACACAAATTGGAGGTTTTCAGGCT
>CABFOW010003345.1:56125-76334 GCA_902141385.1 Timema californicum
CACCACACTTGAGGTGTACTAAGTCTGACTATGAAACTGGCCCATTCCATCCTGGTCTAGGTAGGTGTTGTCCTGTATTTAGTATAGCACCACACTTGAGGTGTACTAAGTCTGACTATGAAACTGGCCCATTCCTGTCTGGTCTAGGTATGTGTTTTCCTGTATTTAGTACAGCACCACACTCGAGGTGTACTCAGTTTGATTACGAAACTGGCCCTTTTTTTATAACAAACAAGAGAAACAGAAAGAATAGGTTTGAGAGGTGACAGTGCGAACAAAAATTCAACTCGAGTTCATGACTACCGGACTACTCATAGAATTTTTCGTCCCAATTACTTATTTGTTACATATTAACTGATAACTAAATTTAATGATTTTAAAATATCTATTTTCCCAGGTTTGGATTATATATATTATTTTAAATACAAATAGTAATAATTTTACCAATTATTTATGGAAAATATGAAAACAGATATAATCTTAGCCTTTGAATAACTTTGTTGTAGTTTTGAAGTAATTATTAATACATTTTTATTGTAGTTTTGAAAGAATTAGTAATACTTAAATTTATTCGTGCTCACAGTGAAATATTTTGGATTTATGTTAAAAGGTCTAAAACACACTTACCTACCCCATACTCCCCCCCTCCACCTTTTTCAAGTAGTTGCCACAACATGTTTAAGTTTTTTTTTCTGATTGCATTTATGTATATTAATATTTTTGCTATGAATTTAATGAACAAAAAATGGTCTAAATTAAAACGTTTATATGTGTCATTTTTCATATTATCTTTGTAATGTTGAAGAAAAAATAAACCAAATAATTGGCATCAGTGATCGGCAAGATCGACAACAAATTATCAGGAAAAGGGCTTCAGCCAAGCACTAAAATATCTATTTTTTAAATCTGTAATAATGTCTTAGAGCTTGAAAGTTAATCTGACCTCTAAAATAAACACTTTACAGACAAAAGTTATTATTTTATTTGAAATAGTAATCACATGAAATACACTGTTATCAAAATGTTTTCAGGAATATTGTTTCTTCTATGAAGAAAGAAACTCAGCCACACTCCATCGCAAATATCTCCACATCATCATCATCATCATCATCGTCCCCAACACACACAACTTTATTAATAGCCGGGGCAACTCAACCAACCCAAGTATTATCCCCTCCACCTAGTTCAAGTCCAAATAAAGACTGCATCACAACGTCCGCTACCTCGACACCCGTCAAACATCACCACTCCGCCACCTGCACACCCGTCAAACATCACCACTCCGTCACCACATCACTAGACACTGCGCCACCAATCCTCTTCCACCATAAACTCCAGGAAGTGAGCCCTCTGCGACCCTACTCCCCTCCTCACAGAGAGCGACTCAACTCCACCTCAAGCTGGACCAGCGAGCGGACAGACTCCGCCTGCTCGGACGGCTCATTGGACGCTGTGCCTTATTCGATGCTGCAGACTAAGAATAGTCTACCTCAGAGGAACAGCAATGTCAGAGTAAAGACAGCCGCTGAGCTCAAGTTTCATGGGTAATAAGTGTTCCGACCCCTCATTGAGTTATTTAATGACCCCTCAAGGAGAGGAGGTATTATACTCTGCATAAAAATAATTCTATTATGGCCTAGAGCGCAGAGAGAAGCAGTAAACCTTTAGAAAGAATATTTAGAATTCATTGAATAGATACAATCACTGAAAAAAATGTCAGCTTTTGTAATGGGTTTGAATCGTCATTGCTATTTACTATTTTTTCTAGTTGGAGTGATCTCATACCAACTAAAGAGAAAAAAGTCCGGAAACACTCTGAAACGTCTGTAGAGTCTACCTCCGATATATCTCCCAAAAAAATGAGCAAACCATTGTAAGTAATACTTAAGTTCGAGGCTTAGTTATTGTAACTTGTGTCTCAGAATATTGATGTAATTTGGCTTATTTGTTAAGTGAAATTTGGAATCAAAATATATTTTTTATAATTCTTGTGTTCAGCTGTTATAGAATACAAGAAATGTAACATTAATAACTCCAAATAGGATTTTAAAACCCAATCAAAATCAGTTGAATTGCCTGTTATACTATGGTTTAGTTTTTTTAATCATGTTCAAATAATTTTTTTCCGACATCACAAAAACGTAAAATAAATCACAAAACTATATATTTTTATTTGCTAAATCTAATTCAAACTTTAAGTGCAAGCCCATGGCTCTAAGAATAACATAACTGGTTTAAGAACAAATCTTAGGATAACATAATCTATTTACATATATTTTTTTTTACCTCAGTTCCCGGATTGTTTGCAACGACTTCAATCTCGATGCTAAGATAGAGGCCCTTCCACCTCTGAGCCTTGATGAGTTCCAGATGAAGAAGAGAGCACGCAAGAAACGTAGTTCTCTTGTTCATAAAAAGCCCGAGGAGTTAACACCCACTGAAGATATTGTCTCCTTTCATGAAGTTCTCAACTCTGTGCTTACGACTAACACTACGCCTCAGTCATTTACAGTACCTGGTAATAATTATTGTGTATTTGTTTGAGTCATAATATCTGTCTGGGATATTTGTATACTTACACTAAAATTGTATAATGAGGAGGAAAGAATTGGGCAGAAATTTACCTGCATTTGTGTGGAGTTATAGTTGAAAAGTATTTAGGGAAATCCACCTCGTGGGTAGGATTCTAAGCCTGGTTTCTCTATCATCAGCAAACCTGACTAAACAACTCGAACACGGCTCTCCACATGCCTGACCTTAAAATTCATTTGATAGTGTTTATATTTATAATTTTAACAATCATATCAATACTACAGAATTCATACTTGTTGAACTTAAGCCTAAATTCATCATAGCAATTGTTACTCACTTCTAACCATAAAAATATGCTGTAATCACCTGAACCCAACCTTTTTCCATTATTACATCTATGTTTGGATTCTGATGTCCTTTTCTAGGGGTGTGCCAAGTCCACTTTTTCAATTCAAAGCAAAGTCAAATAAATAAAATGAGATATTCTCAAAACCAAATTGAAGTTTTAATATCTAAAAAAATGTTTAATGTTAGATGAACATTCTATACTTTGAATAACTTGTAAATCTACATATTAAATATAATTTACAAAATGTTATAAATTAAACATAATTAATATATTTTGTATTAAAATGATAAATTAAGTTATCACAAAATGTAATTTAATTATTTTAGATTTCTTTATATGAACACTAATTTATGATGAAAATAACAAAAATGCGTGTATATATATATATATACACACATTTATATTAGAGATGGGTCGAATCCACTATTTCTCGAATCTGACTACATTTTATTTTCAAATCTCGAATATTGAATCCTAGCAAATTGTTAGAAATTTTAACTATTTACAAATAGACCTACATTACACAATATAGGCCTAAAGCTATAAATTAAGATTTATTTCAATCATTCAATTTTAACCAACCCCAAACACCCCTCGCTAAATACTGCTTAAAATCCAGCCAATTTAAACAATCTAGACTCATATTATTGTTTAGAAATCAAATCAGTCAAAATTTGAATGTCATTAAGGTATTTTTAAAAGTGTTGATAGAATGAGTTAAGTTTCTAAAAAAAAAACCTGTGGAATAAACAAACAGATTAGGCCTAGTTACCTTTTGATCAATTTTAATCATCTTGAGGTATTATAATTTATTTTGATAAGAAAGCTAAAATAAAAATACAAACAGATTAAAAAAAGAGACTAAAACAACTTGCTCAATAATTAAACATACATTGGAAATAGTGAACTCAATAATGCCTAAGTATGTATTATTATTATTATTTTATTTCATATCTATTATCTATCTTCGCGTAGAAAACAAGAAATATATTCATTCAATTCTTGCGATATATAGATTTCTGCGAATACATTCTATTTAAAACACAAACATATTTTCGACTCTTTCAATATGTCCATTCTTATTTTATTAAGCAAGTCTGCATTTGAATATTTTTACGATTACTTCAATAACATATTTAAAAAAAATAATAAACTCTTAATTAAATTTAATTTAAAAACAAATTATGAATTTGCAAGTTATTTGTTTCTTAAAACTAGATAGCACTTACTAAGTGATCATATTACCTGGATCGATTTTAAACAAAGAATCGATATACAATACGTAGGTGGGTAGGCGTAAATAAACAGTTTTATCAGTGTCTAACTGTTGACAGTATTTATTTTTCATGAAACCAAACAAAATATCTAACTTAAGGATCATACGCGATAAATTGGGGTTCTTTGCCGGATTGTAGATAATTTAAACAAGTTGGGTAGTAAGAATTAACATTTGTGTTTATTTAATCATCACTCTGGCCGCTGGCGAGTAAACATATACGTCATGGCGGCTGACTTGTTATCATGTGTAATGTCTTCTTATTTCTCTTTAAAAAAAGCCGTGATTTCTTTTAATTTCTTTTAAGTTTATTCGTAACTATAGTTTTGATTTTCAGTTTTTGAAGAAGAACTTTTATATGTTTATTAAATTATTTACAAGATTGTTGGTGAGGTGAAAGTTTCAGAAGTGAGCATGCGCTGAAACAGTCAAGTCAGAGTTTCCCATAGGGCTGGGAGGGTAGAGTATTAGGCACGCTAGATTTTACACACCTAACAATTATTATATACAAAATAATTCATGTTTATCTCTTTTGAAAATTGAAAAATGAAACCTGGACACGGGAATCGAACCCGAGACCTTTGACTTAGTACTCCAATGTTATTGCCACTGAGCTATCCCGGAATCGTCTCGATCTCAGGGTCATTCTTCACTCATTTTTTTAAGGCAGAGTCTATTATGGACGTGCGGAAATCGTCGGCTACAAATGTGTGATTATTAAGATCACGAGCTATCAGATAAAGCAGCCACCCTCGACTCGGTAGTTGGCTTGTTGCTGCCACTTGTACAATTACTATAATTGTACAGGATTGCATATTAATAACAAGCCAACTACCGAGTCGAGGGTGGCTGCTTTATCTGATAGCTCGTGATCTTATTAATCACACATTTGTAGCCGACGATTTCCGCACGTCCATAATAAACTCTTCCTTAATATACGAGTGAAGAATGACCCTGGGCACGGGACAAATCCTGGATAGCTCAGTAGTAAGAGCATTGGCGTACTAAACCAAAGGTCCCGGGTTCGATTCCCGTGTCCAAGTGTCAGTTTTCAATTTTCAGGATATTATATCTAGTTGGAGTAATCCTCACTAGAAGCACAAATAATAGCTTTGGCTATTTGATTCATTTATCTCTTTTGTCCGACAACATAATAGTTACGGATTAAATTGTGCTTTTCAAGTAGGTCTAACTTAGTAATTTTTGAATTCAAAATATTATGCTTTGTTTATGAGGTGAAACATTCGACCACCGAATCCAATAAAACACCGAATCCTCGAATCTCAAATACACACACACACATTTTGGCAGAAGTTTGTAATTGTCGAATTAAGAATTTTACTTTCGAATCAAAGTGATGTTGAAGTTTTTGAAGCTTCTCACACCCTTATTCTCATATTTAATCTTCCACCTTTTTGTTCTATGTATGATGCTTTATGAACCTCATCTCAACCACTAACTAATATTTTGCTCTAAAACTTTTTAACCAGGACCTATGTCTGCTATTTTATAATTGAGGCAATCTGTATTGATTTTGTGCAGTAACTTTTGTTTTTGTAGGGCTTAAATTAAATAAAATAATTCTAATATTAGCTTCTTACAGAAAGATAAATTCAATAAACAGTTGGCTTGATAAAATAATGTTTGTAATATACTTAATACATATATAAAGTGTAATGTAAACACACATATAAATATTAAGTACATTACAAACATTATGTATGCATCTATATGTAAACACACACATGTATGTGTGTATGCACAAACACACACACCACTTTTTGATATTATCACTCAATTCTTATCTTGAATTGAAAATGTTGTTCTAACACATAGAATGGTACCAAATTATTTTATGCATGTCCCATGAACCATAATTTAGACTCTCTAACCACTCTCTGTAGTAGACAGTCTTTTTATTTATACATCATAATTTTCTATTCTTTGTCACTATTATCTAATATTAAGTTCTTTTCACTTTTATTTAAACAGTCATGCTTTACTTTTTTTCTCATTGTATTGTGCGGTATTAAGTTGAATTTTTAAAAATAAAAACAGAATAATAGCTTTTTACTTATTATATTTTAATTTTGGAGGAATAACAAAGATATTTAAACATTGCACTTCTACATTGTGGGATGACTTAACGTCCCCACCATTTACATGCTCTTGAGTCCCCCGAACTTCCGCGGGAGTGCGTTGTTTGCTTGCGTAAGAGTAATTATGTGTGCTTACTTTAACTTTTCGAGTAACAATAACATTAAATGTATTTTGTAACTTGACTTATTTAATTATAAGAAACATGTTATCAGAAGCTTCAATCAAAATTATTATACTTGTACAATTAAGTTATTAGAATATTTCAAAAATAAACTTGAGAAAATATTTTTTAGCAAGCATGATTTATCACTTCAAAAAGTGATAGATAACCCAGAGGGTTCTTCTTTTATACAAACCCTCGTATGAAAAGTTATATTTTATTTAATGGGGCAAGTTTTGGTAAATGTAAATATCTGGCTAATAACCACATCTTTGTGTAGAATTGTGTGTCAACTTAGAGCTCGCCACTAACGCGGAACAAGATGTGAACATCGAGGACAATGTTTCTCGGCTTGTCGGAAGTGAGAGAGGTAACACTCGGCAGGACGTCCACTCTACTCCACGGAGGGAATATAGTGAGTAGTTTGTAATCTTGGGCGTAAGAGTCGTATCTATAGTACAGTCTTAAAAGTCAACCAACTTTCAGTCAGGTCGATTGACTGACTTCACAATCACAACTATAAATACATCTCTTTGTCTCGGGAGTCAACCACTCTCCTAAAATATGAATAACAAGCAGTGCAAGTTGATTGGGGGATTGGCGCTCACTGAAGATTTAGTGCTCACAGTATCCTGGTGTCAAATGTGAAATAACTAATGAATCAAAGAAAAACATGTATTTAAAAAGGTCCCATGATTGCATTTTATAATGCAGTTATTTGATTGGTGAATATGTATATGCTTACACTATAATAATAATAATAATAATAGTAATAATAATAATAACAATAATTATGATAAAATAATTATAATAATGATAATAATAAAAATAATAAGAAAAATAGTAAGAAAATTAAAATAACTAAAATAATAATTAAAAATAATTTTAAAAAATAACAATAGAAATAATAATAAAAATAAAATAAAAATATTGGATCAGGAGAAGGATGATGATTATGATGACGACGACGATAACAACAAAAAGAAACACACACATACACCAACAATAAAAACAATAACAAGGGATGTCAAACTTGATTCTTACTTGTAACGAATGCTCCCAATGAAAGTACTGCCAACTAAGAAAATGGCAAAATTCAGAACAAGTGGTAATCAAATATCTCTGATAATAGTTTATTTACTGTTATTTGCTACATTTTATATTCAGTTAACAACCCTATTCGGTAAATTTATAAGACTTATGCTATCGATAATTGCTTGTTATACCTTTTTTTAAAATTATTTGACTCAGCAAGGCTTTATTTGAAGTTAAAAATACATGATTTCTAATGTAATTTCTCATTATTTTATTAATTTGGTAAAATATGCTTTAATAATTGGTAAATGGATCTTCTTCTTTGCAAAAAAAATGAACTTTTGTATTATTTTTTTTACTATTGTATTACATTAAATAAATATGTTTTTAAATGAGGTTGTATGCTTGGAAAAATAATAAAACGGGAAATGTTCAAGAATCGAAAAATTGAGGTTGAACCTACTAATCGGAATCGAGAAGAGAAGGTATCGTGACATATCTAGTAATAATAATAAAACTATATTTTAGTTGTTATTATTATGATATTATGAATCATCATCATAATCATTATCATCTCCATAATTATTATTACCAGTTCCTCTGTTCGGCCAAAAAAAATTTGAATCTCAAAGGACCTAGGAAGCTGAGATTTTGCAGTCAAGTAGCCCCTATCCCACAAGAGTGTAGGAATAGTTGGTGATGACCTTCTCAAATGAGGGTGAAGGTGTTGGGTGACCCAGTAAAACGGTCAACATACTCTCAAAGCACATTATAACTAGGAAGCCTAAATTCTTTAAGCAGTTAGTCCCTAACCCAAAAGGATGCAGGAATACGTGACTACCCAAAATTCCCTAAGGTGTCTTGAATTTTTTATTTTTATTTTCAATAAACCAAAGTTGAAAACAATCTCAAAAGGAGAGAAGATCCATGAAGCTGAAATTTTCAAAACCAAAAAGGTTACAGGAATACTTGTTGACTGAAAATTCGGATGGGGTGGGGGCAAAAAATGAAAAAGTATACCAAAAAAAAAGGTTATTTCTAATTAAATATTCGATTGAGGAGCAGTTTTATACTTTCACTGGAGTAAATATTCGATCTACTATAGAGTCTTTAATTTAAATGCACCTCCCGGAATGTGAGGGTCACTGAAAATAATTTCCATCTGCAATCATTGGCCAATATAACATTACTAAAAATTAGGTTTTTGATTTCTTACCAGGTACTATGATAGTATATTTATAATGATAAGGTGTTTTGTGAAAGTGTGTGCATGCATATTTCAGAACACATTTTTAGGAGATCAATTTTTTTTTTGCAATAAAATTTGAAGGATTCTACCTACCAAAAATACAATTTACATCAATAAATTGAAAGTAATAGTTTATTTAAGCGTTGTTTGTAGACCTATATTAAGTTGATGGAGTTATTAAATGTATTTTTGGCCCGCGTTGAAAACTTACAATCGGATTCGGCCCTTGGAATATAAATGTTGGATCACCTTGACCTAAATAATCAATATGTCAAACATTTGCTCTATGACTATAGAGTTTTATTCCCAGCACAGACAGTGTAAAAACAAATCGATAAGAAAGCTCAATTCAAGTTTGTTCCTTTTTCCTAGATGGTACATTTTACATTATAGGATCTGTTGTGATCTTATTAAAATTAAGTTATAATAGCTTAAACAGAGTTTAAGAAAATCGGTTAGGATTGTCTGAGTAATTCATTGCCGACACAGATCTCACTTTTAAGTGATAAGCTTAAATTTATTCTATTATTTATAAAAAATAAACTTTTATTTCCTCTCTTTTAGATGTGTCTGTTTTTGAAGATGATGCTGTAAGTGCCCTGCTAACTTTGGCCGAAGTTGCAGGCACCAAATCAAGACTGCCTTGTTCAAGTATTGCCAACTGTTAGACTTAATAACTAATTTAATGTGAACTGTGAAGACTGTTGATTGAAGTGATTAAGAATCATTTCATACGTTTAATATTAAATATATATATTCAAAGCCATATTTATTATTTAAGAGTTTAGAAGAATTCAATTCTTATTTTATTATTTTGTACAAAAAAGTTAAAATATACTTGAAAATAATCATGATACAGAATCATCAAAGTAATAATCAAAGCAGATTTTGGAGTAAGATAAACACATTTTTATCATTTATTAAAGTTGTTTTGGCCTTTTTTCACTTACATCTTTTTATAGATTCCGCATAGTGGTCTAGTGCTTAAAATAGCAATAAATTGTCTCTTTGTTCAAAATTTCTGTTTAAATAAATAGTTAATTATCTTCACTGTGTTTTTGTTAACATAATGAAAAATGCTTGACAACAGTTATTGTGAAAATTAAGTTACACCTTATTTAACTTTTAAATTATCGTCAATTTAATTTTCTTCCAAAATACTCATTGCTGCCCTTGTATATCTTTGTTTTCCCATTTCATTGCTTTCCTAAAGAATTTTAGTGTAAAAAACCTTTAATAAATTATTTATTTCTATATTTTAAATTTTCACTCAGAAATTTAAAGCTAGTGCAGATATCACTGCCATAACTAATTATGTTTTTCACTTAATTTTTAATTTATACTTTGTTTTAAACATACCATATCCTTAAAATTTAAATATGTTATAAAATAAGACGGAATATCAGCTTTAGCGAAATGAGAAAAATAATTTCTGCTACAGTAATACGGGCATTTCATTATGACTCAGCAGCGGTGACTTTGACTGACATAAGTACTTTGTGTTAGTAAATTCAAAACAATTGTGTTTTATCCTAAACAAAATAATCATAGTCTAGCTACTTAGGAAGAACTATTACACAAATGTAGCTTTTGTTAAATTGTTTTATAATTATATTATGTTATTTGACTAGCAGAGGAAAGACCCATTTAAAGAATTTGTTAATCTAATTTTTAAATACTATTAACATTTAATAAACATATTTTACTAGATTATTTAAAAGTTAGTGAATTAGTGTGTAGTAATAAAAAATAATAATTTAATAGCAATTACTTAGCTGGAATCTATAAAGATTGATTTATTAGTCTTAGCTGCAATTTTTCATAATTATGTTTAGTACATTGTATAAAGTAATTCTTATATATCCTAATAAATCGGGCCTCTTTCTAAAACTAGACTAAATTATATAGCATACTTTGCCTACATTATTATTTATTTTAAGATATTTTGTGTGTATAAACATTTCTTTGTACTTTTTATTGTTACAAGACTGACCTATTGTTTAGCATGTTAGAAAGAATGACCCGCACATTTACTCGGGTAATGCAGGGGACAAAACACTATAAAACATACTCGCCTTCTGAGGAAGTCACTTAGGTTTGGCAAAAGGAGTTTTAAAAGGTTTCAACTGGGTTGTGTCAAGTCCACTTTTCTGATTCAAAAACAAAGTTAAATTAATATATCATACATTCCCAAAGCCGAATAAAGGTTTAGATATTTTATGAAAAAGGTTTTATATTTAAAAGTATATTAATTTGTGCAAATTTTATCAAAGATTGATGATTATGTTTTTATTACATGTTCTTCAATTACTACAAGTTTTGGTTATACTCATAACAAATGCATTTTTTTAACACAGGTGTGTATTTTAGCTGTCAATATTTTTATTGGTGCAACTTCATAATAAGTGAAGCTAAAATTTTCTTGAAACAGAGTTTTATAATAATAACAATTGATAAAACTAAAGAAAAAGGAAAAATAAACTATTAAGAATAAATTTGATGAAGAAAGCCCACCTAGGGAAAGAGGAAAAATGTGGGAAGAGTCCAATGCACAAAGGTGACATCTTCTTCCTTTCTTCTGTCTTCTATAGTAGAAGTAGTCAGTCACACACACATTTTAACACAAATATAATAATATGTCGGCATTGTTTCCTTTATCAAATACAAAGAAGAAGAGAGTACAAGTCAAAACAAAGTTGAAATTAAAATATATTCATAGAACGTAAGATATCTAATCCTTGCAAACCTATAATGTGAACAATTTCTCCCCTAACATTACCCAGGAGAGTGTGCTGGCCGTACCTCTAACTGATGACTATGATTGTTTGGTAGGAATTCAGGAATATTACACTGGTGTGTAGAAATGAGATTATTAACCACGAGTTAAGATCGATAGTAATTATTGTTTCCATTCTTATCAAAAACATAATGTTTTATTTCTTTATTAAAAAACTACATATTCATATATGGTTTATGTATCGGTGTAAAGAGCTGTGTGCCATCTTAAAATAAGACATTTTTAATACAGACTATGTATGTACAGATTTATTTTTAGGACACATCATTGTTAAAACGGTAGTGAGCTTGAAAATGTTCAATCATTTAAAATAATTTGTGATATTTTTCCAGAAAAAAAGAAGCCTTATACACAACTTGAAACCATTAGGAGAGTGTGTTTATAACTAAAGGTGAGAGAAAACCTGTTTGAGATTCAAATAAATCAATGACCTCCATGTTGTTCATGTTATGGTTCACAGGTGCATGCCATTTTGTAGTTATTTTGTTCTATTTACTAAAGACCTTTGTCGATCCCTAGTGCTTAATTTGTTGTAGAGCTGGAACTTGTGCAATATGACAAACTGCTTTAACCTGGTGGGCGAGATTACAGAAAATTTAATATATACATACATATTTCAATATTGCACCAAAAAAGTGGCTTCCTTAACATCTATTTTGTGTCGTGTGTTTTAAGGATTAAGTTTTGCTTAAAAAATGTTTTCCTTAGGAATTAAAAATGGGTATATTGAACAGTACTTTATTGCAATACTGACTGGTTTGTGTATCAACAATTTTGGCTCTATAATTAAAATAGCTATTTTTAATGATATTCTCAATGAACCATAGCAAATAAAATACAGTGAAAATAACCGAGCTTAACTTTTTTTGTTGTTGTTGTGGCAGATATCATAAAATCAATCATGGTTTAGAGACTATTTAGGGCCTGCGATTTTGGGGCAGCCTTAGAGACTCGGCAAATTCAAGTTTGTTGTATAAGGCTATTGCTGTGCTGGTGAAGGATGGGTTACCGTTTACTCATCTCTCTCTGCCTTTCTGGATGTTGTTTATGAGATGTTAAAAGTTGGAGTATGTTCATTTAATTATAAAACCACTATTGCTATTTTTGTTTCAAATATACAATTTTATTTTATTTTAAATTGATGAGTCTTGTTTTAATCTTAGAACATTAAAAATAAAAGTAATATTTATTTGATTTTTTAATAAATAGTTAAGTTTTAAAATCATATATTTATTGAATTCAAGCTCAATTCAACTTGATACTTTGGAGCGTTCTTAAAAGCTCGTTAAAACTCTACTAGAGTTAAAAAACTTGAGCTCAAATACCCATAGCTTTAAGTAAAGACTTCTTAGACAATTACAAGCTCGACGAAAACAATATTGGGAAGTCCCAGGAATCTCATGCTTTAAAAAATAAGCAACATCTTTATACATTGTGTTGTATGAATGTAAGACTAGCTCCTTTATCTATGATGGTAGTCACAAATCATATTATACACACACCCTCCCATGGATATTTTTAAACCATTATGTAGAATGATTGATGAAACTGTCTCCACCACAAATTTTTATTGTGCACTATGCAGGCTTATAAGGGGTAAAACTTAGTGCATTCTTATAGATACATTCAACAACAGTGCACAAATGGGTATAAGGTCTAAGGGTGGAAATATTTCAACCCGAGGTACATAAACACTTCTTAGGGAGTATGTAAAATTTAAAATATATTTAAAACTTATTATTTACTACATTAGTGAACAGTTTGACTGTGGTAGCTTGCTTAATCATTTTTTGTCTTAAATTGTGGGTTGTGGTGCCTTGACCCTCATGCCCTACAAGGATGTGACAACAGCAAATTTTTCATAGAATATGGGTCTTTTAAATTTTTTAATCAACATAAATATTAAAACACAAGTTGGATTTGTGAAGTCACATCCGCAAATCTTAAAATCAAATTGCCCAAGTATATTAAAATTTGGCAGCACGCACAACAAACCTCTTACAAAACCTTTTTCGTGCATAATCCTTGTTCTAAGACTCACAACTGGAGTAAAGTCTTTGAAAAATTTGGAAAACAGATTTTTTTTATCGGGAAAGCAGCTCTGAATATTTGTTCTAGAGTTTTAGTGGCCACTCTGTATTATAGTTTTCAGTTTTTATTCTATGAAAATAGTAGGATAAGAGATTGTTATTTTCTAAAAAAATGTTCTATCATATCAAAATGTAAGACTTTGGACTAAGTATATGTTAAAATATCAATTATTTGAAATTAGATGTAATATTAGTTTTTTTTTAAGTTTGATTAATTTTTATTTCTTTACTTGGAAACTTAGTAAATATGAACATTGTCCAAATTAATTTATTTTTTCTAAAAATTCTTTCAATAAATATTATTCAAAAATCTATACAACTATGTAAATGTGTTGATATTTTAATTCTCTTATTGTTTTATTGTATTCCTCTTATTAATGTCCTTATTTATATTATATTTTGTAAGCGTTATTTGCATTCAAGGAACTTTTTTTTGTTTCAATTTACTCATTACATTTAAAAACTTGTTTAAACTTCTAGACATGCAAATATTTTGGTTTTAATGTGTAAAAGAGCTTCAATTTTATTTGAAATAGAATGCAAATATATTTTACAAATATTGTGTAGCTAGTGAAACAGTCACTACTTGCTTTTATTATGTGTAAATATTTAATTTAGACTTAAATATGATATTGTTGCATTCTTATTCATAATTTAAGTTTTCATATGCATATTTTATTGAATTTGTTGTTTGTTAATTAGGTTTGTATATATTATATTTCTTGTTTTATTGAATTGGAATTATAATATAGTTTCTGAAGTTTCAATCTAACCATGCCATTTAAAATGGTAAGAATTTGTGATTTATTAAATTAAAAAATTAAAAAGAATTCTCTAAAATGTGTTGCATTGTAATTATACGGTAACTACCATCTACTCAAAGAAAAAGGTAGTCAAACCAAATTCGAAAAATTGTATTAAAACCATATATTTTATTTGCAAATTATGTTATTGAACAAGTGAACAAATACCTTTGATAATGCTTGAACACATTCTTTGTGATAAAATTTGAATTTTTGCAGAAGTATTAAAACGAAATGTTTTAGTTTTCCCTGAAATACTCACAAACTGATCATCAAATCATGATATGATTGACCAAACAAAATCTGCAAAGATGAGAATGACACAACTCTAATCAATTCTGGTTAGTAATACTTTTAGTTTATTTGATATTTAAAAATCAAAATCATAATATAACTAAAGAGAACAAAATAAACCTAAGTTTCTATGGGATACCTTCATGCTCAGTGGTCTAAAAACTCATTTTATTTCAAGGTCTAAATTAGAGATGTGATGATACCTCTTTTTCTCAATTCCGTTTTTTAAGTTCAACCCTAATTCTTAGATTCTCGATTCTTGAACCTTTGTTTTTTCATTATTTTCCCAAGCATTACCTGATACCCTACTCCCCTCTCAATTTGTGAAACTTGGACTCTACTAATACAACACATGATCGCTTGAAACTTTAATCTCACAATCTTAAATATATTTATTAAATACAATAAAAGTCTTAAAAACAAAAGATTCAAATAAACTAAAATTAATTCATTAAATTGTGGATTTTATAACAGAAAGAAGAACACATTTCGTTAGCTTACCAGAAATAATTGATGAAGTTTTGGCACCGATATATCGATAATTTATTGAATTAAAATAAATATAACTTTTTTGCTCCATTTTTATTAACTGCATCGATTTTTGTTTTAGTTTTATTAAACTTGTCATATTCAAATAAAACATAAAAAATTGAAAATCGATAAAGAATATGATTACAGGAGAGCGACCATTTTAATTTGATAGGAATATCGTAACTTTCGATATACATGGTATGATATATCAATTAATGATAGATATATCAATATATTACGAAAAACTGCCATTTTAATCTACGTATTAGATATCAATTGTTTGCTTAGAATCAATTTACATATTCTGACAGTCTCACTTAACTTTAACTTGAAAAAAAAGTGTGTCAAAGTTGTTAAGATTTTACTTTTGATATGTCATAATGTCAGGTCATATTATATTTGAGACAATTTATTTTTCATGTAGAACACCTCAAAATGTTGGGTCCCACTATACTCAGGATCAAACTATATTTGGGCCATTACGGTATATTTACAATTTGCCGGTTTTTAAGTGGAACAGCAACAAAATTAATATGAGAGACAATTGATTATTACCTATTTTGAATGTTGCGGTTTTGTTTAGTTGCCAGTTTTATTGAAAACTAATAATAGAGCAGCGAGAATTGTGATATTAAGATTGATTATTGATTCTTTAGATTCCAGTAAGAATCGAGGTACTGAGTTTGACAGCCCTAGTCTAAATGTAAATGCCTAGTTCTTGAGGTAGCTGCATTGCCCTCATAACATTATAGCATGTCAGCTTAGGAGCTGAAAAAGTTTTTACTAATGTAACTTCACAAAATACACAAAACATAAATCATCGAGATAGTGGTCAATCCAAAGAGAAACCGCGTTAAGAAATAATTGGATTTTATGTTAGAAAAATATTTTTCTCCTTATATCTCTTTATTTGTGTTTAGATCAATTTTATAGTTAAATGATTAAATAAACAATTAAGCATTTAACTTTAATTCAAATTAGGGATGGATATTTCTCCTTATTTTAAATAATTGAATTATTCTTTTTACTATCTTTAGCTGGTACCTTTCTAAAATAATAATTTATATTAAATTAAAAATGTAATATCAAAAATATAATATGTTAAATGTTTTAAAACTTAAGATATTTAAAACTCGTATTAATATGTTTAGTTACAAAACTAGCTCTAGTTTAGTTTTAGAATTATGTTGGTTAACCTGTTTAAAATCAATGTTGATCTTATTTATTGAAATACATATTTTACCAAACTTAACCACATTTTTATTAAAAAGGCACTTACTATTTCATATTGTTTGCTAGAAATATTCTTTTTAATTTTAAAGTATGAGCATCAACTTTTATAAGCATTAAAAATTAAATTGAAATAAATTTCTCAATAAAATATTGTCTAACAAGAGCTTGTACAATGCGCATGTGAAACTGCGTAGAGGAATTGAAATGGAACAGAAGACGTGATCAAGCACGATTATACTAAGGAATAATAAACGAGGTACGAAACACTTCACATTTTTAATTGTTTAAGATTCTTAAATTTTCTTGTACGGTAAATTAAGTTATTGAAGCATATTTTGGGGAAATATTAGCTTATTACAACATCAATTGTATTGAATTTTAATCAAGACAATGTAGAAACACACTACAATAATGTAAAGTGATGGTGAAGGTAGCCAACATGAAAGGATAGTTATGTTAGGCCTAGATTAGAACAAACTCACTTCTCTATTTCTTCTTACACTTTTACACTTCCCACTTCTTTAAATTTCCACAGTTGCACATTATTTTGAATTTTCAGAAATATTTATTCTTCATATAAAAAGACATTAGTGAGAAAGTAATATTCCAGAAAATTCAAACTAATGTGAAACTGTGGAAGTTTTAAAGAAGTGGGAAGTGTAAAAGTGTAAGAAGAAATGAAGTGAAAAGTGTGTGTTGGTTCCTATCTAGGCCTAACCCATTCTTTCATGTTGGCTTCCTACACCATAACTTACTCTACATCACTGTACAGTGTTTTAACTCTGTTGTGTTATACATTTCCAAGCCATCATGCAATTATTAATTTTACTAACTTTGTTTTATAATTGTTAGTGTAATTTTAATATCCTTAAATTATAATTATTAGTACCGCGTCCTACTACCCATTCGGGCTATACACACTTACATTAATGTGTAATAGTAGGGTGATTGTGAGATGAAATGGAGGACCTACAGTTTAACGTGGAATCCGAACCACGGTGGAGGCCTGGCATTCAATGTCCTTAAAGACATAAGTGTTGAAACCATTTAAATTTTTTCTATTAGATTTTTATTTGAGTGTTCTTGTTTTTTAAATTGTGTTTTATAAGTGTTATTTCTAATTTAAAAACCGATATTTCAATTATTTAACCTTTTTTTTCAAAAGTATTTACTATTTATAAAAATGAGTGTCATTCATATTTTAAGAACATGTGTTTTAATAATTATACTTTTTAACATTTTAAAATTATAAATGGGCCTAGACTCAAACTCGGGATCTTTTAGAAGTACTTGACTCGAATTTAAAAAAAAACCAAGCTCGCAGACCCCTAATATTTATTATTCAAGAATTAAAAAGTATATAATATTTAAGACTAACAACCAGACCTTGTACCACTTCTTTACCATTTTACTGAATGTGAATACATTCTTGAACAAAATAATTCTGAGGAAACTTAATAATCAAATTAATTCAGGAGAGTTTACCATGTTTTATAAGAATATGTTCTTTCAAACATAGATTGGACAAAATACAAATATTGAACACGTTTAAATTAACTTTAAACACCTAATATTTCTTCATACTCTCTTCATCCTTATAGTTCATTATTTGAACAATTTGATAATAACTGAACTACATTCATTGATTATATTAGCATGGCCAAATAATTTTGCTTCACCAATAAAAAGTTTATGCTGAGGTATTAAAGGTCCAAAATACTCTCTAGTTACATACTTATTCAAAACACAATTAAGTGTATTTGGTGCAATAACACATATACCCTGGTTTTGGTTGGAAGAACAGTAGAGAAAATTCCAACTTATTTATTTGCAACAAACATTAATAATATTTTACCTTATCATTTGTGTGATTCTCTGGTTATTGATAATATTTATAAAAAGTGATAGTTGCAGCTAGCATGACTTGATATATGAAAATATGAAAATTATTTTAGTGACCTTAGTAACTAACTTCTACTGTTCTTCCTAGTAAAATCAGACTATACATGTGTTGCTCAGCAGGCCAGAGGAATTGGAGGTGAACATTTTATCAACAATATATGTCATTTGTATTATTAGGCCGGACCAGGCAAGCTTATAATTTGCCTCTCCTTCAGACCAATATTATTTAAATATTTGTACAGTATTTATTTAATGGGATGGGGTAAAGTTTATTTTCTATTAATACCAATATACATTTAAGATGAGTTTATTAAAATTTAAATATTCTGCTAAACATACATCACACTTCATCTTATTTTGAATGATCTTTAATTTGTTTTTCTGTCACTCATTATAAATGGTAACATTCTGGGCCCTTTTTTGAATATTTGTTTTTCATTGTTGTTATTTTTAACAAAGCTTACATTATCCGAAAGAAATATTTTTATTTATTGAACTTCATCATATAATTCAGTTCCACTGATGAAATTGTCATTCCGGAGGGCTATATCTGGCAAAGTTTGAACAAATTGTTTGTTAAAAACCTGAACGGATGGATGATATTGCACTATCCAATATTTTATTGGACACAGCTTTATTAGAACTACATCTTAGTCAAAAATACAAACACTTCTGTTGCACATGCACACCAAAATATATATTATTTAGAATAAGCACCTGCGTGGAGGTTACGTTAATTTCCACTTGAGGGCAGTTGGGCACGAGAGGGACCAATTCACATTAAACCAGATGTAGGAATTGCGTGTGTAAACATGATTTGATCGGCACCATATTTTCAATTTATTCCAGTGATGTCTTGGTGCCCTAGGCAGCTGCCTGGCTGGCCTGTCCTTTAATCCGACCCTGAACACACGTGTAAACTTGTAGCTCTTAGCTCAGGAGAATTGTACCTATTGTATTAAATAGTGTTCTTAATATAATTTGTATGTCAAAGACTAATACTGTACAGAATATTACTAGATTGAGTAAATGTAGCTGCAAAGTTTGTTGTTTGTATTAAATATCCAATATATCATGTTTACAACTAAAACAATGTTTTTTTGATGTCCAATCGACTTAGGAGTAAAACATCTCGATACCTATTAAACATTATTTTTGGTAAAATTGGTGTTGTTTTTAATGTTATGTTTTTATTTGTATGAAGATATATAGAAATTGCTGATAGTGCGTATCATTAAAAATACAAAAGGAGTACTAATAAAACACAACATTATTAAGTTTAAATGTTAATTAATTGTAAGTATTGATAAGAGTTACCACACATACAGCACAAAATGTATATAACAAGGTTTCTGGTCACTTTGTTCATCTTGAAAGGTCACAGGTTAACTTGTTGAATTGGAGTGCTGATAATGTTTGGTGAATATTAATTGCATTAAATATTCCTCTTATAACACACTTGTTGAGAAGAAACATGTTTAGATAGGGCCTTTTAAATTTGTATTCCTGCTATCACAAACCAAGTAAAAATTTACTAATCAAAGCAAATACCACTTCTAAATTTATTAGACATTATTTAGTTTATTACAAATAATTTAATTAAATACCAAATCTTTAAATGATTTATTTAATGACACTTGAATGATTTTTCAATTCAAGAAGGCCTAGATATTGTTTGCACACTATTAAAGAAAAATACTAAATTTTGTATATAAAACACAAAATTATGACAGCTCATGTTATCTGAAAATTTAGGGGATAACCCACATTTTGTTGGTTAATTATTATTATTAGCACCGCGTCTTACTACCCGTTCGGGTTATACGCACTTACGCTAATGTGTAATGGTAGGGTGATT
>CABFOW010003346.1:0-12319 GCA_902141385.1 Timema californicum
TTCCTTCACCTCTGACAAGACATCTTGTGAATGTGGGGAACGCCAGGCCTCCACCGTGGTTCGGATTCCACGTTAAACTGTAAGTCCTCTATTTCATCTCACATTCGCCCTACCTTTACACATTAGCGTAAGTGCGCATAACCCAAACGGGTAGTAAGACGCGGTGCTAATAATAATAATAATTTATTGCCGTGCCGTGACACTTCCAAACCAATATACAACGTTGAGCGCGAAAATCTATAAAACATGGAACAACTCCCCCTTATAGAGGAAAGCGATAATTGCTTTTTTCTAACAATGAGATATGCAAGACAAGATAGAACAATGCCCCCTTGAACTTAAAATCGCTAATTACTAACAACAGATATGCATTTCAATGTCACAGGACCCCATCGAACTTAAATCGTTAAGCGCTAATTAGTAACAATCAGATAATCATTTCAATGGCATACTGTTCCATTAATTGAAAACGTTAACTGACAACCACCTTGCCATCTAGAACATCTTACCGTGAAGCGCATACCAACGATAATTACCTGTATTGGGGCCCCCATAACGAAGTGTGTCCTTATCATTTGAAACCTGACAATATATGAGGTCAGACTTTCTTACTATAAACTAAAATAATGCCCATAAAAGGTTAACATGCGCAAAGAGTATGCCAGAGACCAATGAAAACAAGGTAGGACATGTGCGCGCGCGCGAGAGAGAGAAAGATACAATAATCAGTTATGTGATATAAAACCAGAGCCCCGCTGTATTACTTAAGTCTGCGTTTATCCACTGCTGCACTGGTATGCTCTCGTTGAATGTACACACAATCACACCGAGTGGCAGATTTGAGATACTATCCATGGCTCGCACTGTCCAGGTCCACAACACATTTCGTAAAATGATGAGTAGAACGATAGTGTTTAGTCTTAAACACCACACCCACTCTGGGAATATGACATTGGAACTAACACACATTTATAATGACTTGATTTGAGCTTCATTAATATCTATATAACGTAAGGTTACACTATTTTTACAGTAAGAGAAGAAAGAATATATTATAGTTTTAACATATTAGTTTATCAATATTGAAACATGTCTGTAAGAAATACATAGAAAAACACTTAGAAACTATACAAACCATCCATTGCTTAGAGACAAGAATAGGAAAGGAAACAATATTAATTTTATTATAAGTAGCTTAACAAAAGAGCATCAGGTGTGAATCACCTATTTCTGTCCTATTACCCACACATAGAGCTAATAGGTGTTTTTATGAAAGCTTGTAACTCGTTAAAGCAGGGTATATACAGATTTATCCTATGGAATAAAGGAAGTGGCTCTGGGCTACAATAAATTAGTAGGGGCTATCAAATCATTATACATACATACTAATCATTATATAACAACAGTTAATTGACTGACTCTGGCTGCTACTGTTCTCAACAAAACTTAATCCAAAGAACATTAGTCCCACTTCAATGAACTACGAGGGAAGTAATTATTCAGAGCTAATTAGCGAGGGTAAACTCTATTGCGAGTTAAAACAGTAAGGCCCTATAACATTATATATAACCTCCTAGAAAAACTACAATATAACTATCAGTATTAGGCGAACTACCAGGAAAACTAGATGCTACTAATACTGTGGCCGGACTCTTCCTAATTAGTACTGCCTGAGAAATCAATAGTATAATGAATTGACAACTTTACAATCACCCGCCTCGTTGGCGTAGCTGGTTAACCCGCTTGTCGTGTTGAGCTCGACCGCTGAGGACGGGGAGATCGAGGTTCGAATCTCGGTCGGGTGAACTGGGGGTGGTTTTTCCTAAATGGTTTTCCACTTTCCCTCCACGCAAATGCGAGTTCACTTCCTCTATTCAACCTTCCTAATCCATTAGAGTGATTAGTACTTAAAGCGTATAACCCGAACGGGTAGAATGACGTGGTGCTAAATATTATTATTATTAACTTTACAATCAACAATAAAGATAAGATTTACTTAAGTCAAAGGATCCTCAAGAGGTTCGAACACAATATACAAAAACCCCACGGGCCACTACTATGAACTAGTAGCACTTCCATGGGTTGCGCAGCGCAAGTCGTTACTCAGTTAAACTCATAACAAACAAGTGTCGGTAACAGACTCAACTAAGTGTTGAAATATAGTTATAAGTAGATAACCTGGTCCCGTCCAATAATTTATTCTGTTCTATAAGCTAGCCACAGCATGGCCATATCGTCTTAGTAGTCTAATCATGAGCCCAATATTTGCGACTAAACCTAATAAACATAGAATGGCACTGCCTAAGCTATAAACTTTGCCTGAAGGGCATAGGGAAACAAGTCAGAAATACTGACATATAAAACTTCCAAAGATTCCTCTATACTTATAATATCTTCCGTAGCTTAGCTCTGTGGCGGGGTGACTCAGACGCTTCAAACATCATGGCCTTCAGTACTTCCGGGTTAAATCTTGTGACGTTCTTCCCGCGGTTCCTCCGTCAAGTGATTACAGAATAATAAGAGGTCGTAAACCGTGGACAGGCCCATTTATACCAGCGGGACTAATCTAATTTGGCAAGGTAACAAAAAAAAAGAGAGAGGGGGTTAATGAGAGATCACGCTAGTCGACAACTAGCGCTAGTCAATTCTTGGTGTAAACCTCTGGACTGAAGCCTCTCTCACTTCCTCGACGGCTGGCTCAGGTGATAGAACTATGGATCGTGTTGTTCTACCAAGTCGTGTTGCCTCGTTCGCTGGGGCAACTTGTGATGTCGCTGTGACTCTATATCTGCCATACATTATTATAACTTTTTATATTTGGTAGTAACAGTTATTACCTTTTAGAGGGTTTCGTTGCTAAACAACACGTTACAACTCTCATACCCCCCCATTTTTTTTAAACAGTTCACAGATAAAGAGTTAACTAAGTAGTGAAGATGTAGCGTCGTCGTGACTCTCAGTTCCATCACTTCCCTTCGGTGTGAACGCCAAGGTGCAGGTCCACCTGACAGTCCATTAGAAAATACCAGCCAGTAGAGGATTCACGCTCCAGCATACAAGAACCACCTCAGCGAGAAAGGGAACGTATCAGTCCCACTATGCATAAATGTACCAGCATCTGCGATACACCTACATTTAAAAGCACATCCTGTTTTATTCCTAGCAAAAATCCTTATGCCAGTTACTATTTCACATAACTTTTCAAGAAAAGCAGCATACATAGCTGTATTATCTTCCTTCAAAATTATATTATACTTTTACTATAAGTAAACTACACAAAATAAACATTCTTACTCATTCTATCAGTTAGCTAACTAGCCATTGATTATACAAAAGCAACATTTTAACTTATTTACTTCCAATAATAAATTCTATTTTCATAACTTTAAGTATTATTTCAAGGCAAAACTATTAGCTACTTGTTTCAAGTACTTAAATGTATATTTACACACATGCCGTGTATATATATATATATATATCAATTACATAATATCTTAACATTTTATTTATAATTACATATTTTACCTTACATATCATCAACCTTTTTAGATGACTGACATGTGCTCTACGAGTCAGGCCAACATCATCCAGATGTTCTAGCAACACAGACACTAGTGTAAAAAATGATTTGTTGTGCCATGGACCGCCTCATTTTGGTGTGAACTTGGCAAAGATCCTGTCAGCAGCTGAACTCAAAGGGAAATTATGACACATTATTTTGTCATTTACTGACCTCGGTTGTAAGCCGCGGCAAATCTAAACCTGAATTTCCGCAAATTATGAAATACAAGCTTACACCTTTCATATTAAGTGGAGTCCTCAGCATCCCAAACCAGAGGGTCAACGTTCCAGATTGCCAACAAGAGATGATTTAATTCTCTATCAAATAACGAAGATGATGGCTTGGTGCCTGTAGACTCATGTATAGCCTAGTAAAACGCAAGAGATAAAAAATATAACTTCTTGTCCTAGTGAGACTGCGTATTACCATGATAAATGGTCAGAGCTATGTTTTAGTTTATATCGAATCTTTCTACCTGATTTGGGGCAGGATTGCAAGGGTTAGTAGCTATATGCTTAATACCCCACGCAAAACACATATCATGAAATACCTTGGAGGGAAAACAAGGACCATTGTCTCTCACCACTTTCCTGGGGGCGCCAAAAATAGCCCATACTCTATGATAACGTCAACTCTAGTAGGAATAGGACAAGAAAGTATAGGGTACACTCCTTCGTCGAGGCGAGAAAGAACATCAGTAAATACGTTATCTACCCCGATACATGTACGGTAGTGAACTTAAACTGCGACAACTTCATAACCCAATGGCCAATTTTTCCTAATTGTTTGGGGTGATTAAACATCAACGACAAGCTCTATTGTCAGTATACAACATAAACTTGAGTTGATCCAAATAATCCGAGAACTTCTCAATGCCAAATAAGCATCCGAGGCATTCCTTCTCTGCGCATCAGTAAGGGCTTTGCTAGCGTAAGACTACTGGAAGTAAATCTTCGGAGTATCGTTGAGAAAGGATGGCGCCAAGAGTATAGGGCGAAGCGTCAACCTTAAGTTCAAAGGGCAACAAAAAATTAGGCATACTAAGTACCTAAGGGGACACCAAATTTTGCTTGATTATAGAAAAGGCTTCCTTTTGATCATCTCCATGCACCAACTTCACGCCTTTCCTGTTTAACAGGTTTAACTGGTCAACCACCTCAGAAAAGGAAGGAATGAACCTGGAATAATATGCACACATCCCCACAAAACGTTGAACTTGTTTTAGATTCTTTGGGACAGGAAATTCAACAATGTGCCTAATACGTTCAGGGTCCACAAGGATATTACCCTTAGAAATTACATATCCCAAATACTTTATCGAATCAGTGCCCCGCGTCACACTATCGGGGTTAACCGTGAGACCAGCCTCCCTTAGGCACTGGAAAACTAATGTGAGATGATCGTTTTGTTCTTCTAATGATTGACTATATATACAAATGTCGTCCAAATAATTGAATACAAATTTAAATTTGAAATCCGTCAAAATATGGTCTAACACTCACTCGATTGATAGCTGCTTCATCCCAACTGATCCCAAGGGGAACTCTATTATACTCATAACATCCCCAAGGTGGTATATCGCTTAGAATCCGTAGGAAGAGCTCATTGAAGAAAACTAGCAATAAGGTCTATCAAATTATAGACCTTACCCCCCACCCCTCCTCCCTAAATGTTGAATGGCACTTTCAACCGTGGGAATAGAGTAGGGGTCAAACACAATCTGTGTATTCATTTTACGATAATCAACAATTAGTCTATGTCCATTACCTTTCCTGGGAATAATAAATGCCGGACTAACGTACGCTGGTCGAGAAGGTTTATTACATTTTTATCAAGGATATCTTGACTAAGTCCCTAAACGCTTCTAATTTAGGCGGTAGCAAGAATAAGGAAGGGATCTAATAGGACGGGAATCAGAAAGAGATATTTGATAAGGGAGGATATCATATTTACCCCAATTAGTGGGTATGGTGTCAGAAAAACTTGGAAGGGTTGCACTAAGTTCAACGGGTGTATTACAGATCAAAATGTTATCTTTCTTTTTTTATCACCTTTTCAAATTTAATTTTAGTGGAGGGGTTAAATTTGAAATAAATATGATTTATATTTAAATCGATTGTGCTTTGAGTTTTGGTTAGAAAATCGACACCTAGTATAATATCCTAAGGTAAATTGGTGACAACAGAAAATGAATGTTTCCAAGAGAAACCTCTAACTTTAACTGAACAATAAACACTTTTGTTTACTTTAAGAGTGGTTCCATTTGCAATGGCAAAGAGTTTAGGTTTAATATATGTGTCATCGCAGAAGAATCAAAGTTTGGTAAATTATTAATAAATTAGGAATTTATTAAGGAAAACTTAGCCCCAGTATATATGTGCAAAACAGGAAATATAATTAATAGATAATTTAATAGTGGGTTCCAAAACACATGGCGGGTTGATGCGTTGCCCGGCAAAACCATGTGTCTGTCGGCGTTACACTATTTTTTAGCTCTACATTGACTTTTGTAGTGTCCCATTCTATCACAATTGTAATATTTGATTGAATCCATATCTTTTCTTTGTACCTGGTTATTTACGCCCTGGTTATGACTAACATGAGGTTTGGCAGTGTGAGCTTGAGTTTGTTTACTATAATTATAATTATTATTACTATGCTTGCTAGAACTAGCATTATTTAATTGTTTAAGAATTGTGGGCGGAGGGTTGGAAACCAAATACTCTTGTTCCGCAAAGATGAAACTTTCTATTTGGGATGCTAAGTAATACAACTCCGCCATTGTGAATGGTTAAGAAACAAAAACAAAATGGCGTCGTGTTAAGGGCGACACATTTTCTAGAATGGTAGTAACTACTTATCTTTCCTCTAAATTGAGTTCTAGTATCTTATCTGCCTCATAGACTGACATGATAAAGTTACGTAAGGATTTGTTTGGGTTTTGAAATCTATTTACAAATTGGGTTTATAAACTAGCTTTGCCTCGTGGAGGGACTAAAATACTCAAAATGTTGTGCCTACATGATTTCCATGAAAGATTTTGACCCACAAATTCTACCAATAATTGTGTCAACCACTGGTTTTAGTAAGACATAATGTAAGAAATTCATTTTCTAAATTCAACTTACAGAATTTTTTAATTTCTAGGAGAAATTTAAATGCTATTCCACAGTTTTGTCCTTCGTTCGACAAGCGGTATTTTTTCTAAAAATCCTGACATGAGTTTAGATTTTGTACTATCTGTGATATTGCAAGACGGCGCTTTGGAGGTATTTATATTAGATTTGTATGTTTTCAATTTCTTTATTTATATCAGCTAGTATTTGGTTTATTTGACTAATTTGTTGAACCATGGGGTGTGTTGGCAATCCGGGAAGTCTCCGGTTGTGAATTTAAGAAGTTTAAAGTGATTCGCAGCTCACTTACCCCGGTTTCATCAGCATCCACCCAACCTCGTTCTCTAATTGCTGCTATGAATGAGTTCAACTCGGGATAGATGTTCTACCGTGTTTGTATCTCCATTTGATGGTGGGACAACGCCAGCTTCAACAGAATCTCTGTCTTCCTGATTATCTTCGTAGAAATCTTTTCTCCAATACTAACTTCAGCCCCCTCCTCCCCAACACCTGTTTACATCGAAACTTCCTAAAGCCCTTGACAAAACAAATGGGGAGGGGGGCATATTATAATTGTGCCTAGGGGTGCAAACATTTTAAATCCGCCACTGAACACGGAAAGCATAACAAATTATTTTTCACATTTCAATTTGTAACCACACTGCCAATCATGCTTATTTTTTTAAAGTTTCTGTGTTGAAATTTATAGTAAATAATTTAGGATGTTTAGTTTTTGTCGTTTTTTTTAGAGTAACATTTGGTGTAGGTCTACCAAGTTGTTTTAGTTTTTAACTTTTCTTCTTGAGTACACAAACTAATTTGTTTTTGCAAAATGTTTTGTACAGAGATCAAAGTTGATATAAATAAAATAACGTTAACAATGATTGTGAAATCACAAACAGCTATTTATATAAACTCATGCTTATAAACTATCAATTTTGTGAGAACTAAGAAATAATAATTGCAATTTAAAAATTGTTAAAACTTTATAGCAATGCTTTAGTTCAACTCATGATTCCAAAACAAATAGCTACGTTCCCTATCGAGTTGTGCACCAGGACACATGCTAATGGGATGCGTTAAAACTTGCTAGTGCTAGCTATGTCAATAACCTCGCTTTGTTTCACTGCGCATGCTCAGATGGTTGCACAACTTAGTAGAGGCAAAAGGGCAGCGTTAGCAGTCAAACTCGCAAGTGGTATAGCAAAGAGAATGATACGCACAAAAGCATAGGCAATTTTAACCAATTCAATCTAGATAAATAAATGCAGTTGCGCGCTCAACGAGGAGTCGCCACTGATCAAAGCCATGCTGCATACTTAAACATTTGATCTTTGGTCAGAACCCTTCATCTTACCTAGATTTGAGCATAATACCAATATTATATTTTATAAATGATCAAAGCCATGATTCATACAATATTTAATCGATGATCCGAGCTATAGACTATATTTAGACATAATTATATCCTTGTGCCAAGCCTTACATGATACCTACATCATCTGATCATCGAAGTCATGCGTCGTAAGAGTCATACATTATAAGATAGCATACCTATCTAAATGATTAAAGAAGAAGAAGAAGTTAGTTCCAACTTGATCAGGAAAAACTTAGTTGTAGACAACTCACCTGCTTTCAATTAATGTAAAATTCAGAAAATACAAAACGATAATTTTACTGGTTGTTATCCATGGGTGTGAAACATGGATTTCCTACCTTAGTGACAAAAACAAACTTTGGATGTTTGAAAGTACGGTGCTGGGAAAGATATTTGGTCCAAAGAGATATGAGGCTGTTGGCGAGTGTATAAGCTTACATAATGATGAGGTACGTACCCTGTACTCATCCCAAGACATTGTTAGGATAATCAAATCTATTAGATTACCGTGGGCAGGACATGCAACACGAATGGATGATTCTAGAACCATGTTCAGAATATTTAGTGAAGAATACAATTGAAAGAGACCATTGAGACTAGCTAGTCGCAGATGGGAGAATAACATTGAAAATATAAGGTGTAATGAGGTGGACTGGATAGAACTAGCTCAACATAGGGATAGGTGGCATACTTTCGTAGGTGCGGCTTTGAACTTTCAAGTTCCTGATGCCATAGAGTAAGTAGGTGACATGTTTTAAACTTTTTAAGTCTTATGATTAATTATATTTAAATATAACTTTTTATTATTTTCTTATGATTAAATTTTAATGACAAACATAGTGTTTATTGTTTTAACAGAGACATTATTTTACAGTTCAATATATTCTTAATTGCGTGATTTAATTACGATACGTAATTAATTTTTTACTTTCGCTTGACAATTTGGAGAGAAAGTGAGGTGATTGTCAAAAAATCGAGCTCGTTATTTTGATAATTGTCTACGTTTCATGATTCCCCGAAACAAAAAAAGTAGTTTTCACTGTCTGTACCTTAGGCTAGAGCTGAAACTATTTTACCGATTGGGCTAAGACAAGGTTTCTTGAGTTTTCAAAAGATCCCCCTGAGTTTTTTTTTTTATGAATTAGATATCCAATCATAAATTTAAGGGTAATTTACTGAAGCGCAAAAAGAGAAAGAAATTATTTTCTTGAAATATTTTTTAACGATTTTGATAACATTTAATATCTAGACAATGTTTATTATTATTATAAACAAGATGACTATTCTCATTTTCTCATAAAAATGCCTTTGAGGGAACCTTACATTGGGGAAATCTTCCAATTTTGATAATTTTACCGCAAATATTTGAAATATGAAATAACTTATTGTTATAATGTTGTAATACTGTTAAAGATAAAAATCTTTTATTTGAAATATATTTTTATAAAACCAATAATTTCTGAGCTATAAGCAAATATAAATACTTTTTAATTCAGGTATTTAAAACGAATTTGATTCTTATACTCTCTGATGGACAAAGATCCAGGAGCACTGGGTGCCGCCAACCTGATGTGGACAACTGGGCGCTAGTGTAAAAATTAATAATGGTTTTTTTACGTAGATATTAATTTTTGGAGTTGTTTTTAGAACAAATCATAACAGAGGAACCTTAATTTACTTGCATTTATAAAGTTAGACTACTTGATATTAAAAAAAACTAAACACATAAAAAACATGAAAAATACCTAATCCAACCTAAGTTTCGTGATTTTTTTAAAATAATAATAACTATTATTATTATTAGCACCGCGTCTTACTACCCGTTCGGGTTATACGAACTTACGCTAATGTGTAATGGTAGGGTGATTGTGAGATGAAATGAAGGACCTACAGTTTAACGTGGGATCCGAACCACGGTGGAGGCCTGGCATTCCTCACATTCACAAGATGTCTTGTCAGAGGTGAAGGAAGGGTTTGGTAATCAGATAAATCTTTGCCGGGGCCGAGGATTGAACCCCGGCCGACAGCATAGAAGTCTTGACACCTTACCCCTAGACCGCCAGGTCACTTCTTTCAAATAACTAAAACACACATTTTCAAGGCCGAACACAATTGGCGGTGCCCAGTTTTGACGGCACCCAATTGTCCCAGTGCCCAGATCGCAAGCGCCCAGTTGTCCGGATCCTGTTTCTCTTTTCTCAATTTTTCTGTACTAGTGTTTCTAGTTCCTAAAGCCATAATATAACTAATTAACAATTTATATTATTTCATTTATGATCTTTCATGTAATATTTCTATGACAATGTATAGATAGACCTATTATTTCATAGCGTATAACCCGAACGGGTAGTAAGACGCGGTGCTAAATATTATTATTATTATTATTTCATATAAAAAATATCACGAGTTTTTAGTAAAGTTCGTTCACGGTAGGAGTTTACCTCTGAAAGGCCTTTTTCCCTACCAGAAATCTATTATATAGTAGGATATTGGTAGGAAAAAAGACCTTTCAGAGGTAAACTCCTACCGTGAATGAAGTATATATATATTTTTTTTTTCTAAGATTAAAGAGGGAGAAAGTTTGTGCCGTAACATTTATTTAACTTTCGGTGGTTTGCGGCAATAACCCAATTTTCTTACAAATGGACATTTCCTTTAACTAAAAAAGTATCTAGATATAATTTTACGTATTCATACGTCAAGCCATATAATCTGCAGCTGACACTTTTAATATATATTATCAATACCGACACTAACAATTTAGTACAGTTTTATTAATGTTGGTAACTTTTTTTTCTTCTAAAAGTTGTTTCAAATGTTTGTTTGTAAGAAATGTAATGTTCTATGATGTCATTAAAGCAAAACCAGTTCTCTTTATAACGCGATGATAATAATAGTATATGAAAAGTCAAGGTGACCGTGAATTTGTTACGTGAGAAAGTAATAAAATAATAATAATAAATCGTCGTTAATAAATTGTTAAATGTGAACAGGTTTGAGCGACTAAGTAAAAAAAAAAAAACTTGTACCAAGGACAGTGATTCTGTTGGGCCTCACGCATGCTCTTCTCTCAATAGTTCTCAACAGAGTCGAAATAAGAACTGAACATACCATTCAGAGTCGAACAATCGACACGGACCAGAAAGAGCGACGCTGAAGTGACTATGGGATGGTATCTAGTGCTGTCGGTGCTTGTCGCCGCTTACGTCTTGGACGCCGGGACGCCGGTGGACGGTGATAAGCTGCCGGGAGATAAATACACCACTAAATACGACAATATCGACGTCAACGCCATCTTGAAGAGTGAAAGGCTGCTCAATAACTACGTGAAGTGTATCCTGAAAGATGAACGTTGCACTCCTGACGGCAATCTGCTCAAAGGTAGGTCAACGGTTGGACAATGTTCTTAGTAATTTATTTAGAAGAGAAAAATGTACTGAAATAATGATGAGAATCTTCACGAAATAGCCAAGTAAAGTCTAATTTAAACGTAAATTGACTTTTAGAAAATACAAATATAATATTTGCAACCAACAGTGAAAAAAAGTGAATTATTAGTGTTAACAGGCCTCGTGATATAGTGGTCAGAGCCCCCTGGCTGTTGATCTAGAAGTCCCGGGTTCGATTCCCGGCAGATACCGGGAAACTTTTCTCGGAAGGGATAGTAATTCATATCGTCAGCATGGTTTGGTTAATTAGACTTGAGATAGGTTAATATCTTCATTTTAGGTGACCTGGTGGTCTAGGGGTAAGGTGTCAGACTTCTATGCTGACGGCCGGGGTTCAATCCTCGGTCCCGGTAAAGATTTATCTTATTACCAAACCCTTCCTTCACCTCTGACAAGACATCTTGTGAATGTGAGGAATGCCAGGTCTCCACCGTGGTTCGGATTCCACGTTAAACTGTAGGTCCTCCATTTCATCTCACAATCACCCTACCATTACACATTAGCGTAAGTGCGTATAACCCGAACGGGTAGTAAGACGCGGTGCTAATAATAATAATAATTATTATTATGTATTGGCTTGGTCTTACCCATAGAAGACATGGTGTATACCCAGTAAATTTTTTAGAGTTTTGCCAACTCTTCCGATTAACCCCCTTTCATACCCCTGGCATAAAATAGCCTCCAGATTCACCCTGTACCTTTGATGAAGTTGACCCCCCTACAAGTCTTTCCACCTTTTATATAATTTTACCACACCAAGTGCATGTTTTTGCTCATAACTGCAAAAGTGACAACATTAGAAGTGCTTCAATTA
>CABFOW010003346.1:35073-52659 GCA_902141385.1 Timema californicum
GTGCCGTACACACTACTCCGGCACTCGCCACACGAACACTGGACTCGCCGGTCCACTCCCGTGCCGTACACACTACTCCGGCACTCGCCACACGAATACTGGACTCGCCGGTCCACACTCTCGCACTGGGAACTCCCGGACTCATCAGTCGCGAACCAAGAACAGAACTGAGGCTACCGCTGAGCATGTATTTATAGGGGTGGTGACAGCTGAGGGTCTGGAATCCTCCATTTCTAGATTTAAAAGGATCCAGACACCACCAGACGTGTCTCCGTCCTGCCCCCCACACCCCCTCGGCCCCTCTAATCCCCCAGTCAAGCGAGAAGGTCGCTGCCTACCTGATAGACAAGGAGGGAGACAGAGAGAACAAGGAGCGCAGCCAAAAGGGCCAACAATGAGAACACGCTGTTAGACTCTAATCTTGTTACAATACCACTAATAATGAAGGCAGCCTTAGAGGGAGGGGAAAGGCCTATTTTTGGGACATATATACCCAAGCTGAACGAGAGGGGAGGTGAGACTGGGGAGTCAAGGGGTTAGTGTATTGTATACCATTGCTGCCTGGTCGTATATCACTCTGAAAAAACATTCCCGGTGAGGTTATCTCTGCATTAAACGGGGGGAGCTATACACCCACAAACTTCTCGAAAGCCTATCGACCCTCCCGTCAGTCTGAACGAGGAACATTGGCAGGTATTGGAGACTTCCATATCGGGAATAGTTCATCGAACGGACTGTCGGTATAGGAGGGCACTGACATGGGCTAAGAACCTTCTCGAATACATCTCAACTGAACACCAAACCTTTCACTTTCCTAATGTTGAATATCTTCTGGTTTACTGGACCTACAAAAACCACTACTTGATGATAAGTACCGCTAACTGTTTTTTTCCCTCCTCCATTTTCCCTAATGTATCTTTTTTTGGCCGCATATTTAGTAAAAACGGCCATCCTTTATCGGCATACCTGATATTTCGCTCGAAAGTTGTCTTTTGTTTAAGGCCCTTGGTCCTGTCGAGTGCAAGTCTAAAACCTATTTTGTGGGATGGTGGATGGGAGGGTGAAAGGGGTGGCGTGGTTTCACAGCCAACCAAAGTGTCCTTCCGTGCCGACAAGAACAGATGGATCACGGAAACAGTAGATGGCGCTAGCTACAGGACAGCTCTTGCGGAAAAATCATAAGTTTGAAAACATCAGTTTTCTCGAGAACGAGTGCAATTTTTATGTTGATATTTTCAACACCCCTTCTAAGATAATGTATCGATAATTATTAATTGTTACATTTTCTGGTTTTTTTGCTATGAAGCCAGCAGTTTTATCTTTAAAAATGTCAATTTTATCCATATTTGATCACTGTTAAAATAATATAAGAGGTGTATATATTGAAATTATAACTTAATCAACATGCTTCTATTCTTGAACAAACTCATTCCGAGAAGAAAATTGCAAAATAATAAAAACTCTTTAAGATAACCGTTTGTTACCATGGCTCTGCAATTCTATGCCAAATGAAAAGGACCAACCCCCTTAACGCCAGTTTGCTGTTGAAAATTCGTCCTGGCTATTCACTGCTCTGCTGACTACGCTATCTCTATCACTCTGTAATGTTGGTATATAGTCTCTTAAGGGTTACATCTCCATGACCGTCTCTCTCTATCTCGTTCTGCTCTTATATACCATTGATCCTTGTCTCTTTCTTGTGCAACAGGACAGATCAAGCTCTTGTACATCGTTGATAAACCGTGTTAAGTGACGGTGCAGTATTAGTAGGGAAGGTAGGACAGCGAACGGAATATTTTATTTCACACAGCCAAATTTATCATCTGATTTTATTGTAACTAAAACTGGTCTTCAGGAAATTTCTTACTACATTAAATTTAATGTATCTTTGGTTAATAATATCGCAAACCAAGTACTAATTTTCTAGCTTATTATAATTAATGACTGAAAATGAGCCAACAGCATATTTCAGCGCTTCCCTACCCAACCAAATAAGCTTTCCTGACAGATTTATTTATGGGATGGTGGGAGTATCATATTTGGGTGACTGCATGATGGACGATTAACGCCCAACACCCAAAGATTGATTAGAAGCAAGAAGCTAATAAATATCTGCAAGGAAATAAACAGAGTCGTCAACAGAAGAAGCCAAGACCATGAAGTAAACCTCGTAATGAATAGTATTAGACAGTGCGACTCCAGATAAAATAGAAAAAAATTAAAAGATTGGAATGAAACAAACAAAATAAAAAAAAACCTTGATTAACCAAGAAAAACCAAACCATTAACACAGTCCCTCCACAAAATCATACCTGCCCATTCTCTTGAACTCGAATGTCACAATTTCCTCTAATGATTTTGATCTTTCACAATATCACTGCCCCCATTTTTTACAGCTCATCAAATACAATAAGCTATTCCTATGTCATTTATTTAAAGAGACTCTCACCAAAACAAAATCCCAAAATAATATAATGAGTCCCACTGGAGGTGTGTTTTCATCATCGTGTTAAAGGAATCACACACCACTCGCAAACTTATATTAGCTAAAAATCACATCCATTTTACTGCCCACAATCAAGCTATATAAACTACACCAAGAGGCTTGTTATGTGACTACAGATCAGTATTTGACTTCAAGCTAATCATCTAAAATAATTACTATAAAAGTTATCTCTAAATTTGAAAACTATACATGCTTGATTCTATTTACTACATGTTGCAAAGAATGAACATGACACCAACTGAAAGCCTTCAAGCAGCATCGAATGTGTACTTTTGGAGTGTCATTGATGTAAATGACCGTGATCACAACTATATCCTAGCTATAGCGTCATCGTATACAGTACTGCTGATGTAAATAGGACCTTGTAATAATATGGGTTTATCACGCCTCTTTTTGGGCGTCAATTGTAGCACTATGGGATCAATCACCCCGCATTGGGCGTCGATTGAAACACTACGGATTAATTCCTTGATATAATAATGCTGTGATGATGTACAGGTTGTCTATAGCTCCGTGATCAAGCGCCTATCATCATTGCACGGAAATATTACAATTTAATCAGATGTCTATAGCTCCGTGTCCGAGCACTAATTAAATCGGTATATTAATAAAATTGAAGAAAGAGAAATGTTGATGGCTGTTATTTCACACACGGTTTATTTAAATTACACCTGTAAATTACTTGTACATATTTCAATTAAATGTTTATATCACTGCACACTTGTGATATTGATGTGACTTATTTTATAAAGTGTTAGACTGTGATGACTAGTGTGTAAGCGAGATCTCGGTGTAAATGTTTGGATCCCGGAGATGCCTTAAACATACGCACAATGGTTTATATATAACATACCCCTTGCCTTTCTCTCCCCTCATCAACAGTGTAAATTCTAACTAATAGAAAGAGTCCTGGCGACAGGTTTTGTGAAGGTTAGCTTCTTATTGGTATAGAGAAATGGCATCTTTTGAAAAAATACTATGAAGTTTTTCCCTTTAACAAGAATTGAGTCTGTAGATATTTTTTAACAAGAAAGATGGTATAAAAAATATATTTTAGGGGTGAAATCCTTTTCACATTGTTTCTGAGAAGCGCGCGTTTCTTCATGGATGAATCTTAAAAGGATACTCTAGCTATATTACTTTAAATAAAATTTACCTTCATCCATGACTTTTTACATAATTTAGATTAATCCAAATCAAATTCATTACAACCTTAAGAATAAATCAGATATCTATTCACTCTGACACTCTGAAATAACATCAGTGAATCCAATATATTATGAGCCAACTCCCTAAGCCAATCAGTCCAGTGGATGTGAGCCGAATGGAAGAAGTTAAAAGGGAAGACTCCAACAGCTAGCTATATTAGTGTAGATAGATCATGCAACTGCAGAGTGATGTCAAAGCACGTGGAAGGTGTATGAAGTTACTATGAAACAATGGAAACTACACCTGCTTCGATGGCCACATGGTATATGGCGTCACTCCCGTGTCAGACTAAACTGCCGATGACATGGAGAATGGTGTTCGAATCCCGGCTGAATGTACTGAAGGTGCTTTAACAAAATAATTTTCCACGCAAATTCGGTTAAGCTTCCTCGACTCTAAATTCAGCCTTCTTAATCCCTAGCCCACTGCCGCAATTATTACATGTGTTAATAACCTGGCTGGGAAGTAAGACGTGATGCTAAAAAAAGAAACAAAAAACTTGTAGCTGGAGAAAGAATGTCGTTGGAGACAGACGCTGATAGTGAAATTCCAGTAGATGATGAAACGAGAGTGAATTGAACGGTGAAGATTTTGGGGAAAATAACGTTTGAATGAAATAGTTTAACTTTGTGAATTTGGTTGGAAGCCGTTTCCACCCAATTTTAACAAAGCCCAAAGAAAGTTAGTTAAGGTGCGACAGAAGGGAGTGCGAGTATTTTACAGTTTTTATAGCATTATTTTTTTTGGCCAAAATAAATCAAATATTTCTCCAGTAATAACATAGAGTTTAGTTTTCTGCACATTCTAGTATCAAAAGATCTTGAATATCTTTCAAGGGTGTCCTAGAATTTTGTCAAAACTTTTTAAATAAAGAGGAAAATGTTTTGACAAATTCCAGGACACCCTTGAAAGATATTCAAGATCTTTTGATACTAGAATGTGCAGAAAACTAAATTCTATGTTATTACTGGAGAAATATTTGATTTAGTTTTGCCAAAAAATTTCAATTATATAAAAACTATAAAAAAAACTTGTGCTCCTTTCTGCCACACTTTAAGGGTACAGCTTATTTAAAGGGAAATATCATCCCACTGCTGTGTTTATTACAGGAAAATGAGCTATGGAGCTTCTAAACATAAACCAGCCCTAAATTGAAAGGGCCAAGACACAAATAGAATGACCCTCATAATTTTAGATAGGATGTATTCAATATTTAAACTTCTATGAATTACATCAATCTAACTATAAATGGTAAAAAAAATACAGTAAAACCTCGCTAATCCGAACTAATTAGGATTAAAGCTCGTTTGGATTAACGAGAATTCGAATTAAATTGGATAATATGGATTATTCGGTGGGGATACAGTTTATTTTCAAAAAATTAAAATACAATTAGAAGAGTTTTATAAAATCGACATTTATTCACACAACATGATTTTAACTTTAAGTTTGTTATCAATAAAATAATATTTTATTTGATTTAGTTTTTTTTTACTTTCTCTTGACACCTTAGAGAGAAAGTATTGTGATAGTTTAAAAAATCGAACTCGAGATTCTGATAAATGTCGACGTTTCATGACCCCTTAAACCAACATGCCCTCTAGCCCACATGCCCGAATATTTTTCAATTATTTGAAATTTCAGCTTCCTAATTCGTGTACTAAGCTTTCGAGTTATAACGACATTCATAACCGTCACTAGATGAGTTCAATGAAATAAGAACAAAATATTCTGTTAATTAAGAAATAAAAATAATCTGTTAAAATAATAGTGTTGTCAAATTGAAAGAATAAACATTTGGCGCCTAAATATTATCTCAACTCTAACAAATTAAATGGCTTAGCCTTAATTTGAATCTCATTTAAAGTTATACACAATATTAAATAAATGTACTATACTCTTATTAAATTTAAATAGTTACGCTAGTGGCATATTCTATTGAAAATATTTATTATATAAAAAATCACAAATGACGTAATTGATTTTCAAAAAACATATGGTAATTATGACAACTTATATATGAACTTGTTATTGTAAGCAAAATAATTAAAATTTAATTCAACCTACCAAATATGTTAATAACAAAATCATACAAGCTTTCTTCTTAAAAAAAATATACATCCATATACTTACTTTAAGGTCCAACACCTTAGCTAAGTCGGTAGCGTGTCTACCTACTGAGCTGAGAGTCCCGGGCTTAATTCCAGGAATAGTCGAAAATTTATAATTGATAAAAATATGTATTCACCCCTTCACAGTGATAAATTAACGACCAGGGATTGGATGTTGTACCTGTCCTACTCTTAAGTTAGATTATAAGGCATATGGACCCACGACAGGCCTTGCCATCCGGTACTAGTAGATGTATTGCTTGAATAAAAACTGACCTAGGTCACAGGCTGGAAACATTAATGGAAGTAAATGTAAAACTTACTTTAAATTAGAACTAAATAAGTTTCCAGAAGGTGAACAAAAATTTATCACTTTGTTGTAAAATTCAACAATAATAAAGAAACATACGCCACGTCAATGAGCACTAAACTGTCGAGCAAATGAATACACAGTCCACCAAGGGAGTAAGTCCAAAATAAATATGTTCCCGGTGATTTTTATTCCGCAGGAAACATTCCGGCAATATTGCGAGATGACGTCACTGAATCTTTGGTAAAATCACGTGACTGCCATGCAAAGGACTCTTTAAGTTTGGTTAGTTTCCTGTCCACAGGTATATAGCTCTTTGACCGTCTGAATACTGATTCAACTTCCTTGTAGGAGGATCACCTTCCTAGATTAAAAATATATATATTTGGCATAATGAAGTCCTTTGTGCTACCACTAATAGGCTGTGTTTTATATTTATATTCAACAGCCTGCCTCTGTCTCTGTCTGTCTCACTCATTCTCTCCTTAACATAAGCACTGTCCTTAGTGTATAATTATCATTAGCTCGTCATGCACAAACCATATTCTCGCACTTTTCTCTTTCATTTCATGTTCAATAGACAAATGTTGACACCCATTCGACTGTTTAACCTACCTGAGGGTATCGACCCTCATATTAGCCATGAGGATGAATTATTATTGGTGACCTGGCGGTCTAAGGGTAAGGTGTCAGACTTCTATGCTGGCGGCCGGGGTTCAATCCTCGGTCCCGGCACAGATTTATCTGATTACCAAACCCTTCCTTCACCTCTGACAAGACATCTTGTGAATGTGAGGAATGCCAGGCCTCCACCGTGGTTCGGATTCCACGTTAAACTGTAGGTCCTCCATTTCATATCGCAATCACCCTACCATTACACATTAGCGTAAGTGCGTATAACCCGAACGAGTAGTAAGACGCGGTGCTAATAATAATAATAATTATTATTATTATTATTGGAGGTGGTCGAAGGTGTCACTCACGTGCAGGCCTGGGCTACTGAATACTGGAAGTTCAGTGTTCGAATACCAGTCGGGACTACTGAATGTAAGTTTTCCTAAATATTTTCCTAATTTCTTTTCATGCAAATGTGGGTAGATCACATCTAAAATAACCGGCCCTGTCCTTATAGCCTGAGTGTAGCTGGCTACAAGCTTAGGAGTCCTGGGTTTGATTCCTGGCTGGTAACTTGGCTATTTTCCCCTAAGGGGAGTGATCCAAACATTCACCAGGGTTTGGTTAATTAGGTTTAAGTTAGGTTAAGACTCAACCCGGCTCCACAATATTATAATAACTATCATCACATCATCTCATTGTGGTTACGACGTTTAGACAACCTCCTATGGTGTAACTAAGCCAACATTATGTGCCGCCAGAGCGACAAATAGTCTAGACATAAGGGGACCGAACCTGGATGTCAAAGTCCCTCCCGGGTAAATGTGCCATACGATTAAAAAATATAATAAAAAACTTTAAAATTCTTTCTTCCTCACTCACACCCCACTATAATAATTATCATAGTGCTTATAGCCTGAACAGGCAATAATATTCGGTGATTAAAAATTATTAAAATAAAAAATGACTTCTTATATTACATAAATTACAACTACAATAAAACTACATTAATAAGGGTTTTCATCAAATAAAAATATGATAACATCGATGAGATGACTGAATTACTCAGAATTATCTAAGACTTAACATTTCTCAAACAAACAATCCTAAATAAAACTATCTAATCGTGTCTATTGGAATTATATCCACAAATGGCGGACCATAACTCCTAATTTTTATGCTGTATTTTTTGTTTCTTAGTCTCACGTATTACTAACCGTTTGTGATATACGCATACCTATGTACTAGTTATGCTAATGTGTCAGGGATTAGAAAGGTTAAATTTAGACGTTGTGTACCCACGTTGCGAGGAAGGGAAGTTAAACACTGTTTAAGAAAAACCACCATAAGTACACCTTTCTGGTATTAAAACCTAAATGTACCTATCATCGTCAACCCAGGTTATTGGGAGCGTTCGTTATACCTTAGATTAAGGTTCGGCAACCCATTTTCGGGTCCCAATAGACTTATAAACCTATCAAATATCTCGTGATCACCCATCGTTCCTCCATTTTACTTTCTATTGTTTTTGTATATACACCTTGTATTTATTCCATAAATTCAATATTTCCTTAAATACTTACGTCACAACATTTATAAAAATAAATATAAGATAAATAGAATGTATATTTTCATATATAACTATTAAATTATCTTTAAATATCACCGATTATGACCGATAAAGATAATTTTGGTCAAACTAATTACTATAATATTCTTTAAATTGAAAAATGAAACCTGCATATGGTAATTGAGCCCGGTACCTTTGGCAAAGTACGTCATTGCTCTAACTACTGTGCTACCCAGGAGTCATCCTGTGCCCAGGGTCACTGTTAACTCATATTTTAAGGCAGAATCTGTGATGGACGCGTGTAAATCGTCAGTTACATATGAAATATCAATTAAGATCGCGAACTACAGATAACGCAGTCAATTTCAACTCGGTAGTTGGCTTTTTGCTGCCAACATTACCATTAATAATTGTATTATAATTTATTATAAGTGTAGTAATTATAATGATCACGTCCTCTTCCACCAAACCTTGAATGCTAACACACCATTGCTGCAAATAAGAGCTTAATATTTGTGGAGAAAAAATATTGAGTAATTTCTAAAATTGTATTGAATCTTTAGTTTATTTTTGTATTATAGGGTTTTAAAATAGTGAATATTTATTACTTAAAGATAATGAACATATTTTATTATTTTAATGTGTCCGTTTTAACTTAACTAGTTTAAAAATATTGATCTAAGCCAAGCTTCCATCTAAGAGAGGTTGAACGCACTTCTATGGCCACATGATCTCAGGCGTCACTCCTGTAATAAACTGGCCTGCTGAATACGGAAAGATCGGTGTTTGAATCCTGGTTGGTTCAACTGACTGGATTTACACGTTCACAAGCGGGGAATAGAAACGTGGTCACGTGACGCGCTCTAAGCCAATCACAAGATTTCCGCCTCATCGGCGTGAGCTGTTCTGCTGAAGTTCAACTCGTCTCTACTTGGTCCGCTCTGCTCGAGGTGTTCGGCACTCAAACTAATCCATCTCAAGTCAGTGCGCATGAGCACTTGACTACGTATGCGCTGTAAATGTTAGTAAAGTTAGGCGTTACGCTTGACAGTTATACATATCAAATTAACTTTATTTATCTCACTGGTGAGTTGTGTTTCAATATTAGTTTACCCACCTCGGTGGCGTAGTTGGCTAACGCGCTTGTCGTGTTGAGCTCGACTGCTGAGGATGGGGAGATCGAGGTTCGAATCTCGGTCAGTTGAACTGTGGGTGGTTTTTCCTAAATGGTTTTCCCCTCTCACTCCACGCAAATGCGGGTTCACTTCCTCTAATTCAACCTTCCCAATTCCTAATCCATTAGAGTAATTAGTACTTAAAGCGTATAACCCGAACGGGTAGTAAGACGCGGTGCTAAATATTATTATTATTATTATTATTAATATTAGTTTAGTGTGACAGAGTTCGTTGATAACATTTATGCCAGAAAATTTCAAAGGTTAGTAAAGTTAGGAAGTACCCTTGATATTTATAAATTTAAAATTAAATTTATTTACCGTACTTGTGAGTTTAGTAAAGATTTACTTAGGAGGGTTCAGTAATTAGATTATACCTGCACATTCAAAATTTAGTGACGTTTTGCGTATACTTGTTACTTATGTATAAACAATGAACTTTAAACCAATTAACGAATATGTTATATTTTCGCAACTAGTACAGAAATGTGTTATGTTGCAGAAATCATCTATAATATTAGATATTGTCATACTCAAATTTAATAATGCCATGCATTGATATTAGATTCACATAATAGTTCCATGGTATCTAATAAAGAAAAAGAATAAATGTTTATGAAATATTTTCCTTTTGGATAATATCGATTGTTATTGTTGTGCTTAGTCAAGGTCATTTACTGCTACTGTATCTATGAGGAACCATTTAAGATTCTTCAAAATATATGCATGTTCTTTAATAAAATTTGGCAGAAATTAAATCAAAGTGCTCCTTAAGGCTTGAATTCTTTAATATTGTAGTTATGCCATGTTATCCCTAGGCTTGGAAATGTTTAATATCCGAACCCCTTTTTACTTAGCCTTCGACCTCTTCGTATAATATTAATTGATCAGTGAAGGTGGCCCGTAGTTTTCCCGCTTCTAGGAGTGAGTTGCGTGCGCTGGGGACATTTTGTGTACCCAGCATTTTTTAACACAAAAAAACAGTCATTCACACTGCGCACTCCTATTGGTTTATTTTCCCCCTTTTTTTTATAACATTAGATTATATATATTTTTTATATATTTGAACCCCTCTAATCTTAGAGCTTGGGTTACACTTCCTCATCCTTATTCCGTTAGAGTAATTGCCATAATTATATAAATACTAGCGATCCCACACGGCACTGCCCGTGATCCACTGTGGTATAAGAATAATATAAGCTCCCCCCCAACCCCCAATGGTGCCCGATTTCATTTTGAATCGTTTTATCTGAAACGTAATTCTAAACCAGATTTAAAATATTTTCCTCATAAATTTGTTAAAAATAGCCTATTTAAAAATCTGGCTTCGAGGTGTATTTGGAACCCCTTCCGTCCATCTATGTTAAAAATTTCAGGTCTCTGCATGCCGTGGATTTGTCTGGACATCGCACACAAACACACACAAACAACTACTTTTATTATTATTTAAAATATATCTTTTTATCGTATGACATATATGAGCGCGAAGGATATAGCATCCTATTCGGTCGCCTGTATGCAGACTATTTGTTGCTCTGGTGAAGGTCGTCGTACCCGCAATGAGATGATGATAATTATGATGATGTTGTGGAGCCAGGGAAAGTCTTAACCTAATTTAAGCCTAACTAAAAAAATCCTGGTGACCTTTGGGATAGTTCCTCTTAAGATAAAAATATCCGAAAGTACCAGCCGGGAATCGAACCGAGGACCCCTAAGCTCGTAATCAGACACGCTGAGCTGATTCGCGTGTAATCTGAACAGGAAGTAAGACGCGTTGATTACAAAAATAAGAGTATTTGACGGTTCTCGTATCATGTTTAGTAAGTTGAGTTGGTGCGTGCTGTGTGCATCATATGTCGGTCAGACGTACAACCCTGGCACGCGTCGAAGATAATAATCAGGTTGAAGACGGTTGAAGACTCTTGATGGTGTCCAGAAAGTTGATCAGAGTAAACACTCGTTGATAGCTTATTTCCGCCAGAATGCGTGCACTATCTAAAATAGTCTCTAAATTAATTACAAACAAGAAGATAACATTATATTTACTGTAATGAGATACATTTATTAAGGGGGAGACTTTCATTGCGTTTAGCTGGGCTTTATTAAGATCAAAACACTGAAATTATAGGCACTTGCAAAATGATTTAGGTTTTTTTTCTTGTTTATTTGAGGTATTTAGCGTGTACTTTCTGAAACAATTAATTATATAGGCCCACGACCTATAAACTAATTTAAATCAAGAACTGACACAACATCCAACCCCCAGAAGTTAATTCATCACTTTGAAAAAATGAAAATCCACATTTCAGCAATGACCTATATTTTTCGGCCATGATAGGAATCGAACCCGGGACACTTAGCTCAGTAGACAAGCACCCTAAAGACTGAGTTAAAGCGTCAAACTAACATTTGATGAATTGTCAAATCGATCCTTTTTTTATTTGTACATATATTTAAAAATAAACTTACGTGATGGAGGAAAGAAGAGCTGACATTAGAGGAAATGCACTCACATTTATGTGGAGGAGGATTAGAAAAAAAGAGGAACAAACCAACCTGAGTATAATCAGCCAGGGTTCGAAACCCCGATATCTCTGTCATCGCCCACTTAGTATATCTTGAGAGTGACGCATTAGACTATGTGTCCACCAAAGTGGTTTAGATTGACTTGAATCTCTCATACCACATCGGTGGCCACAGATTCAGGCGTCAGGCTCATTATAGCCCAGATTTCCCGTGACTGGTATGCCACGGTTCCAGTCTCCTATACTCAATCGCTCCATATCAATGATAGTGTGTGTAGATTGCCTCCAAAATGCTTCCTTCCTCATTAGAGTAACTATTATACTACTATAAAGCCACATGGCTGACTCACTAACTGACATTAATGTTTACCCACTTCCAAATGAGCTATAAACTTGAAATTTGGCAAACTTATAGCTTCTAGCCTGTAACCGCTGGAAAATATCCTAAAAGTTTAACCCCCGAAACAAATTAAAAATGTGGGAGAAACTTATAAGTTGGTGCGAACCTTTCTTTTGAGGCCTCTTGTGGCTAAACGGTAAGACCTATCAAAAAACGGATTGCACCAGAGCTAGATTTTTTTTTTATTTTAGGTAAATTTTGCACACTTTCCATAAATGTTTTTAAATTTTCTGACACACTTATGAGACAGCTAGAATTATAAAATTATAAAAATAAATCAACGTTCAAAACAACGCTGGAATTACATTAGTTTACACTCATTGAGGGTTTGGGGGCGTAGCCCACAACGAACAAAGCGAGTTTATAATATATGCGTATAATACGTATAAATTGAATAGGTGATTAACATACACATACAGTAGCCCTATGGCTTCTTTGGTGCTGACTGACAGCTCACAGCTGACAGATAAAAGCTTTGAAAAGTGACCAGACCAAATTATGTATCCGTACGCCGAACCATATGATCTACAAAAACATGTGTTTAGCAGCTGTCACTTCTAACGGTCCAAATTTAGGTATTATACCTAAATGTTGACTGTCAGAAGTCAGCTGTGAGCTGTCAGTCAGCACGCACCAAAGAAGCCATGGGGATACTGTACATAAACGATACGTTTCCCCCCTTAAAATGTTTGAGGAAGGTAAAAACACTAAATAAAATGTAGATTAATTTCGGTCATGCGTCAAGTAAAGCGAGATAGATCAGGAATGTCAATACGTGTTCTTTTGAAGTGAACCCCAACCAGCCAGCCTTTCCTCGTTGACTAATCTTCAGGGCATATAGGCCATGAGTTTGAACGCCTTATATAGGACGAAGTATTAGGAGACTAGAAGAAGAGTTCACTTTACAAGTGAAGACGTGGAGCATCAGGATAATGAAGAGCGTCTTCTGCAAAACGGCGATGGTGCTTGTGGCCATCATGGTGATGGTGCTGACGGTTCCTACGTGGGCCAGGGATGAGCGGTACACCAGCAAATACGATGACATGGACGTTGAACATATCTTGAACAGTGATAGACTCACGGATAGTTATGTCCACTGCCTATTGGAACAAGGGCCCTGCACTCCTGAGGGAAAGGTGATGAAAAGTAAGTGTTATCTTCCACTAGCATTGAAGTATTCAGCGTTACTCGGGAGAAATATTTTAGGGGTAAAAAGATGTAAAAAAGGTGTGAAAATTTCAAAAATTGGAATCAAGGTTAGAAATTAAATCAAATATATTTTTTAAATGGGTTAAAAGTGTTAAAAGATTAAAAGTACAAGAATTTAACAAGAGAAAAAGGGCAAAAAGCTGTAAAAAGTTAAAAAAGGGAATCAAGGGTAAAAATTATATTAAATATTTTTAAAGGGATAAAAAGGGTTAAAAAGTGTAAAGGGATTAAAAATATAACAGGGAAATAAGGGAAACAGAGCAAAAAAGGGAAAAATAATTAAAAAAAACTATTTCTAATAAAAAATTAAAATTTCTGGGTCCCACTTCTGCCATTAATCTCATTTTTCTAGACCAGAGCTGCTACTTATTTAATCCTAGAGGCCGAATTTGGGGTTATAGACTCAGTAATTTGCAAATAAATCTGTAACTGCCGGGGATCAAACCCGGGACCTTTGGATTTGTAGCTAGAAGCTTGATCCTTAAACCACAGCAACTGTGTTTTTATTATAATTTAAAGTTTTGGCAACAACAAAAAATCTCCCGCTCAAATGAAACCTTGAATTTTAAATACATTTTTCAAATCATGCTCCTGAATTACTTTTATTTTCTATATAAATAGCTCGTTATGTGATTTATTATGTTTTAATATTATGATTTATTTACAAATATTTAATGGAACTAAAACTAGTAAATATAAATTTTTAAGAAATGAAAAGAACCAGGATATTAATTTTTATCCAACCAAAACCAGAACTGGAATTTTTAGATTTAAATTTGAAGAACTGGAACAGGAAATATAACCTTTAAGTATTTTGGTTCGTCCCTCTGCTTTTAACCATAACTATAACACCAAGAACATTATTTTAGCAAATAAAACTTTATCATTAAATATATCTTATATCCTGGTAATAAGTTATCTAATATCCGGATTATTATTATTATTATTAGGTGTTCTTTCTTATGACAATACCATTCCTTTTGTCAGTGAACTTAGAACCCCAATATGCTCTGTCCTCTGCCTCCTTCTCGAGCTTTCAGAATTTTCTTCTTTATAATATAATATAATATAATATTTGAATCCTCCTCCTTCATAAGCTCCTCTTTCCCTCAACTTTCCCTTCAATGGCGTCATGAAGAATACATTTTCTCCTAAAGTTGAGTCCAATTCAGTTCACTTTGTACCAAATACATCCCAGTTGATCGTAAATATAATATCCCAGTTAATTATCTATCTAATATTCCGGTTTACTGAACATGTAATATCCTAGTTTATCGTAGATATAATATCCCGGTTAGGGCTGGTCTTATGACTACCGGATAAATATTGTTTTTGGGAGATTAAAGTTATCAACCACTTTAATGTTTTACGCGTATTATGTACTGAATTTTGCGTATAACCCGAACGGGTAGTAAGACGTGGTGCTAATAATAATAATAATGTACTGAATTTATCTGCCAGATCTGTAGGATAAATATATTTGTATGCAAAACACGCAATCTTGGTACTGTTTTTACTGGTGCGCGCATGCGTAAAAGCCCTGATGATAGCGCTACAGCCTAGCAAGTGTTGAGAATGCTCAACATTTATTAAATAATGGCGGCTAAACGAGTGCGAGTAAACAAATGGCATCACGTGGGCGCAGAAGCTAAGTTGTCTTGCAAGTACTAATTTTGGTGTTTGCCAAAATGTGGCCAACATTTGGGTACAACGTTTACAAAATTTAATTTATTGTACTCACATTCTGATAATTTATTCTTAAATAAATATAACTCTACAAATAGCGTTCAGTTTAAATAAAAGTGAATTAATTGTTCTAGTTTTATATAATTAGAGCCCAGGCCTGTGCTTATTAAACACGTGAACCTAGATTTAAACCTAGCAACAGATTCTGATTGGCGAAGCCTCATTAAAAACAACGTATCACTATGGCAACAACCCTTTTAACTTCCAGATAAAAGTTATCAGGTACTTAAACCTCCCGATAAAAATTTAATGGATAAATACATTTTATCTGACAGATAAATGCTATCTGGTAGTCATAAGACGAACTTTTAACTTATCTACTAGATATAAATATTTATCTGCCAGATTAATATTTATCCAGGAGTCATAAGATCAGCCCTTAATTATCCCGTTTACTGAGTATATAATATCCCAGTTAATTATCTACATAATAACCACGGTTCACTTAATATCTAATATCCCAGTTAATTATCTACATAATAACCCGGTTTACTGAATATATAATACCCCAGTTAATTATCTACATAATATCCCGGTTTACAAAATATATAATATCCCAGTTAATTATCTACATAATAACCCGGTTTACTGAATATATAATAACCCAGTTAATTATCTATATAATAACCCAGTTTACTGAGTATATAATATCCCAGTTAATTATCTACATAATAACCCGGTTTACTGAATATATAATAACCCAGTTAATTATCTACATAATAACCCGGTTTACTGAGTATATAATATCCCAGTTAATTATCTACATAATAACCCGGTTTACTGAATATATAATATCCCAGTTAATTATCTACATAATAACCCGGTTTACTGAATATATAATATCCCAGTTAATTATCTACATAATAACCCGGTTTACTGATTATGTAATATCCCAGTTAATTATCTACATAACAACCCCGGTTTACTGAATATATAATACCCAAGTTAATTATATAAAGTATATCCCGGTTAACCGAATATCTAAGGTCCCGGTTAGTAAGACTCGAGATAGTCCCTTCAAAGTCCACTGTATTGATCTTGTTTCCTTAGTAGAACGGTTTGAGTGAATGTTATCCTGTATTTGCAACACAAGACACGAATCGTGTTAACTGTTGCCGTGTGTTTGGTAACTCCAAGAGTAGGTTCGTGCCGTGTCGACACACCATAGAACATGCGTCTGGTTGGATAGACGACCTCGGCACGCGTCTAGGATCGTACTGATGTAAACTGGGCACGAGTGATGATTCTTGATATCTTCCAGGAAGTGTGTGACCTCTTGCATGCGTGTTTATACAGAGTGGGTCAGAAACAATTATACTATCTATGCTGAGGAAAGTGATGGACAACGTGCTGAAGTTTGTCTGACGTCCGGTGGAGCTCACTCACCTAGGGGATATTAACTTAAAAAAATGTAGCATGTAATTTGCTTTTATTTAGATATTTAACTTAACTGATCTATCTGAAATTGCACATGGGCATTACTGCCATTCCACAAACTTTCAGTTAACATATGAGCTAATTAAAATTACTTATAATGCTTAACCTAAAACACCAACCTCATTCCCATCACCCTCCCTCTTAACACCCCTACACTTAGGTGCGGAACCTCTAGTGCTAGGGAGTCTCCCTTCGGGTGGGAGGTTCCCAAGGGTGCTAGATTTCGAACACCCCCACCTTCACCCACTTCACCACCCCCAGACGTATCTCTGAAATTACTGGGTAGAGGGGGTCGACTAAATTTAATCATTTACTTCCAATATTTAATTACCTATAATTTTGTTTATCCATCTGCAATTCAATAAACTGATATCTATTAATTATTGACCATTAGTATAAATCTATACTCCAATTTTACGAAAATTTGAGGTGTGTTGATAAATGATTAACAATATTAAACTAGTTAATCATTTTTTAAAGAATTAAACTCGATGATTAAAGTTAAATAAAGTATGAGTTCATTGTAGTTTTAAAAATGAGGTTAGCACACCTTGGTATTAATTTGATAATATGTATTATTTTCATTTTTTAATTGTTAATCGCCTTCTCCTTTATATTGATGCGGCCTTATTGTTTGCTACTATTCACCTAAACAAATACTTTACCTATAGGCCTATTGCCTATTGCCTATACGATAATAATTTCCGCAAGGGGATCATGAACAGATTTGATGTAGGAAGCTTTTGAGTATCGCATGTGAAGGAAAAAAAAAA
>CABFOW010003346.1:52837-64216 GCA_902141385.1 Timema californicum
CACCCATGGTGCCTGATTTAATTTTAAAACGTTATCTCTGAAACGTAATTCTAAACCAGATTAAAAATATGTTCTTAAAAAATTGGTTAAAAATAGCTTTATTAAAATTCTAATTAAAATTTTAAAAATCTTGCTTCGAGGTGAATTTGGACCTCGTTCCGTTCACCTATGTTAAAAATTTCAGATCTCTGCGTGCCGTAAATTTGGTTGGGCATCACACACAAACAAACACACAGAAAAACTCTTCCTTTAATTATTATAGATAGATGTTCCTCATAAAATCTCATTATATTCATGAAAAATATTAAAGAACTGTTGATATTACAATGTTTAGAAAAATAAACTAATATTATTTGCCGAAACAATATTTTATCCAGTTTGGCTTATAAAAGTTTTTGCTATCAACAATACTGATCACAAATCATGTCTGTTTTTCTTTCATCCTACCTTAAACTCGTGAGAGAGCGTTTACATAACTTATTATTGTCTCCAAGTAATAAAGCTGTGAAAAACTTCTACCAAATAAAGAGCAACGAAACGTTTCCCCTTAAAAAAAAATAATAATTGGAAAGAAAAGAGGAAATAGGAAATGAATTTGGGTCATCATACAGAAAGGTAGGAGAAGGAGTAACGATAAAATGTATCATTTATTGAGGACGTAAGGGAGAGGCGGGGAGTCCAAGGATCACATCGAGACGCGTTTCTGAAATACATCACTACCCCCCTCTCTCATCAACGTCACCCCCTTCCTCATCGAAACGATCCTAAAGCGTTAGACCATGAGGGGAACAGCGCCTATTTAGGATGAGGTATCAGGAGACTAGAAGAAGAAAGAGTTCAGTTAACAAGTCGAGACGCACCGCAGCATCAGGATAATGAAGAGTGTCTGCAATACGGCGATGGCCCTTGTGGCCGTCGTGGTGGTGTTTGCGGTACTGACCCTCGCGGAGGCGAAGGAGGAAAGGTACACGAGTAGGTACGACAACGTGGACGTGGAACGTATACTGCAGAGCGCCCGGCTCTTGGACAACTACATGAAGTGTTTGCTGGAGAAAGGTCCTTGTACCCCTGACGGAAAGGAAATGAAGAGTAAGTTTATGTTGTTTGTTTTTACACCACGCCGTACTGCCCGTCCAGGATGTAAACATTTTAACCCAAGGCCGTAGTCGGGGAGGAGGGGGTTCGGGGGTTCAATCCCCCCTCCAAAACTTTATGAATAAAATATATATGGCTTTATTTATGGTTCAAACAATATCAAAATTGAGGTACAAGTACTAATCACGGGGCTGTGTTGTCATTAAAAAAAACCACTTCGGATAGCTTCCAGAGGTGTTTAAATGTATAGATTTTTCCTAGCCTTCAGCAGTTAGGGGCCATGATGCTATAAAAACACTTCGGATAGCTTCCAGAGGTGTTTAAATGTATAGATTTTTCCCAGCCTTCAACAGTTAGGGGCCATGATGCTATAAAAACACTTCAGATAGCTTCTATAGGTGTGTATCATTTAGAATTTTGTTCTATCTTCCGGAAACTGGGGGATTTGCCCACCAACCCCCCCTCCCCCTGAAATTATTGGCTGGCTACGACCGTGTTTAAATCATATGGGTGGGAGCACAATCCATATGGAAGCTCATTTATTCTGGTTTGATAATGTTGTCGGGGTTTGAATCTTGGTTGGGTGTACTAAGGGGTTCTTACTCTACTTCCTGAATAAAATCTAGACACGAGAATCGATCCCAGAACCTTTATTTTTACTTAGTGGCAGAACATTGGCTTCGTTAGTCACAGGTCGTGGGTTTGATATCCGTGTTCAGGTGTCATTTTTCAATTATGATTAAATGTAAAGTATTGTGGGTTCATAGTGATTAATATGTTATTTTATAATAGCTTAAGGCCTTATTCAGTGGATGCATGGTCTAAGGCGTCACTATCACAATATACTAGACTGCCGATGACAGGGGTTCAAAATTCGTTGGGGTGTACGGAGGATTGTTTTTCCAAAATTGTTTTCCGCTCTCTCTCTCATTCTCCGCGTAAATTCGGGTAAATTTCCTATAAATATAGCCTTCCCCCTCCCTAAAACCATCAGATTAATTCGTACATAAGCGTATAACAAGAATGGGTAGTAATACGCGGTGCTACAAAAAAAAAGTAATAATAATGGCTACAGCATTCATAGTCCAGTTTGTGGAAAGATCAGACCGTACTAATGTACCGTTGTCCAGTGGACGTATGACTGTACTAATCGTACATCCTTTCCGTGTCCTGATGAGATGATAGTGAATATGAGTTTGTAGAACCAATGAAGATCTTAACCTAACTTTGGCTTAATCAACCAAACCCTGATGACCATTGTATTTATTCTCCTTTAGAGTAAAATCCTCAAATACCAGCTGGTAATCGAACCCGGGACTTCTAGGCCAACAACCAAGGGCTCTGACCACTATACCAAGAGGCCGGCTAATTAAATGATTAGACTCCGGATAAAATTTCAAGGACAATTATTATCTGTCAGAAAAGATCATCGTTATCATTAATTAATTATAAAATTCTCAATTACAGATGTTACTAGATCTACTTCTACATATTCATACGTCAGATAGTTATCTGCAGTTGTCACTTTTGATAGATATCAACTAGATAAAGTATCCGACGATGCCCGGGAGGTTTTTGATTAATTTAAAAAAATCAAATCAAAATTTAAAAAATTCCAACCTTGACGTGCAAATGTTAATGCACAGGGGCTACTATTTTTAAAATTTCAGACCTCATCGTGCGGTATATATCGCTCTATACTAATTACAGACAGAAAACAAACACATCTTTTATTTTAATAATATGGAAGATAAAATAGATAGAAGATAGATATATTATAGAATATTATTATTATTATTATTAGCACCACGTCTTACTACCCGTTCGGGTTATACGCACTTACTCTAATGTGCAATGGTAAGGTGATTGTGAGATCAAATGAACCTACAGTTTAACGTGGGATCCGAACCACGGTGGAGGCCTGCATTCCTCACATTCACAAGATGTCTTGTCAGAGGTGAAGGAAGGGTTTGGTAATCAGATAAATCTGTGCCGGGACCTAGGATTGAACCCCGGCCGCCAGCACATATTATAGAATAAACCTATAAAATAACACTCGTAATGTTTGATTATTCTTTTTTCTAAAAGGTTCTTACATTGGAAGTTCGACTGTATTTTTATTTTGTAGTTTTCAAGGATTGGTTTTTAAAATGAAATGTATTCACGCCCCGCCTGCATTTCAGCATACCAATAATACAAATAAATAAAAACTTACTACTTTAATAAAATATTCAGGGCTACACCGCGTCTTAGTATACATCCAAACTATACCCACTCATTTTAACTATACCAATGGGTTTAAGATTGGAGTAGGTAGAATTTAGAGGAAATGTGCTAGCATATGCGCTGGAAAAAAAGGGATAGGAAGGATTGTGGGATAACATTCAGGAGAAGACACCCTCATAAAACATAGTCGAGAATCTTGCCCTCAAACTCGCCCCCACTGACAGGCCCAACTGTATGAGCTTGACGTTTATTCCGCGTGACCCATCGGTACGAGTGTGTGTACGTTATTATCAAAGGTGGGAGGGTAGGGAACGCGAGTAATGGTCAGTGTGTTTGCAGTTTTTATAACAAATCATTTTGTTGGACAAAATAAATAAAATATTTCTCCAAAAATTACACAGAACTGAATTTTCTTCACCTGGTGATATCAACAATTGTTGAATATATGTCAAGGATGTCCTGAAAGTTAATGACAACTTTTTTCTCTTCATTTAAAAAGTTTCTCATCTAATCCCGCTATGCTCATGACAAATATTCAACAACTGTTGATACCACCTTGTGAAGAAAATTAAACTTTATCTTTCTACCGGAGCAATATTTTATTTATTTTTGCTATCAAAACTTCAAAAATACCTACCTTAAATCGCGTTTCCTACACACACCTTAAGCTGAATACGATGGCTCCCCTGGTCCCCCCCTCCATACCCTTCCAGCAACTTGTCAAGCTGCTCTTCTGTCATTTTAATCGCGAGGGCAGCATACGAGGTGGTAACTGGGCAGACCAATCCTGCTCATATTACAAGTAATGAGGATGTGAAGTGTCAGGAAATGGTCTGGGAGGTAGAAAGGGGAAGAGGGGGGTGGGGAGGGGGATGTCACCGAGAGTGAAAGTGAATCGTCGAGGTGAATGTCCCCTTCGGAGATCACTTTCCCCAACAGGAGAATTTCTCCGGCCACGCACACACACGGAACAACGAAGCCAGGACAGTTATCCAATAACCCGTATTTAGCCCAGTTACGTCACCGGAAGTTGCGTGAGGAGGGGCGGGGGAGGGGTGAAAACTCACACAAACATAATAGGACATAATATTACCTTTAACACACTTTCATTCAGTAACTGTGGTGTTGAACTAGACTGTCGGTTGGTGAACTGGGGGTGGTTTTTCCTAAATGGTTTTCTACTCTCCTTCCATACAAATGTGGGTTCACTTCCTCTAAATTCAACCTTCCCAATTTCTAGTCCATTAGCGTAATTAGTAGTTTAGCGTACAACCCAAATATGTAGTAATACGCGGTGCTATAATTCTTATTTTTTGTAATTGTAAATATTAGCACCTTGGTGTTCTATTCCCCGCCGACTCGCCTAATATTTTCGTACTTAATTCAGTAGGTAAACTTACCCGCACCAGTTTCGAAATAATTCCAAACGACTATAAGTCGTAAAATATTATCCGTCCACACAGTTTCTCGATATAAGGAAAACAGTAATTACAAAGAATCATCGATCAGTAAATTCCACTTTTGATTTCTTATTAAAATTTTAACATTTAAATTTAACTCTATTTATTACTCATATTGGTTTTATAAATATTATTAAAGTTTCACTCATTCTTCCTACTTTATTAAATATCTAATATAAATCTGTAGCATCATCCACAGTTCCAAAGTATTATTAAAATAGTGATGTAAATATCATAAAAATCAACATTACCACTATCTCAAAGACGAAACAATTTTATTTTGTTTATTATTCCTTAGTATTTTAATATTTTGTTATATAATTACAATGACTCTCGAGCTAAATGTTTTATACGACTATAATTTATCATATAAAATTTATTTCTATTTATGTTTCATATATTTCCAATCTTGGATAACATTTAATACAATTTTAGTTGACAACTTTTATAAAGATTTGTTATAAGATATTAGTGACCTGGTGGTCTAGGGGTAAGGTGTCAGACTTCTGTGCTGGCGGCCGGGGTTCAATCCTCGGTCCCGGCACAGATTTATCTGTTTACCAAACCCTTCCTTCACCTATGACAAGACATCTTGTGAATGTGGGGAATGCCAGGCCTCCACCGTGGTTCGGATTCCACGTTAAACTGTAGGTCCTTCATTTCATCTCACAATCACCCTACCTTTACACATTAGCGTAAGTGCGTATAACCCGAACGGGTAGTAAAACGCGGTGCTAATAATAATAATATAAGATATTGATTGATTCTTAAATATTATACTATCTCTACGTACTAAACTTAGAAAATGTGTTTCAAAAAGTTAAATCAAAAGGTTTTTTTTAAATTTAAGCTGAGCATAGCATCTGTTTGTCGATATATCTGTTACCTAAGCAGCCCCCTTAAAGGTTTACGCCCAACTGTCCATGCACACTCATCGTATTGGCTCGTATCATTGGTACTAAGTTTGATATTTTTTTTATGTTTGCGTACACCCAAATTGGCTCCTTTCTATATTATTTCGTAATAAACTGTGAGTAAATGGGTAAAACACCAAATCAAAACTATTTTCCAAGATGGTGGTGCATGAAAAGATCGGCTTTGTTGGTACCCTAGTGTGCACCCACCTTCACCTTGCAAGTCCTTCATCTGGGGAAAAATAATTAATTTAATCTGGTAGTTATAAAATATTTGTGAGTCATTACATAATATCCAGGTGGCTGCAATGTTTCTCAAGTAGAGTCTGTCACAAATGTGAAAGTTCAGAATATGTAAATCAGTGGGTCACCCTTGCTTATGTAATACAAACTACACGCAGTACATGTGCAGCTCGCATACAACCTGAAAACCCATTATACAGGGTGGTTCAGAAACAATCAGACAATCTTTGCTGAGGGAGGTGATGGAAAACGTGCTGAGGTTTGCCTGACGTCCGGTGGAGCTCACCTGAGGCACATTATTTTCAAAAACTGAGAAAGTGTAGTTTGTAGTTTGGTTTAATTAACTAGTTAATATTTACTTTTCTATTAAAATGTTAATTTTCAAGTTAATAATCGTATAATGGTTTCGGCCAAACCTGGAATAACCTGTTTCTTTGGTCACATGTTCTAAGATATAACTCATACAATATACCAGACTGCTGACGACAGGGTATTGGGGTTATAATCCCAGTTGGATGTATTTATGATGTTTTATTCAAAATGGTTTTTAATTCTTCCTCGAACCAAATTCAGGTACACTCTTTCTAATTTCCACCTTCCTCATCCCTAGCACATTAGCGTAATTATTACATGCATATACCATGGTATATACGGTATAGTATGGTATTATGCATAACACGTGGGGCTAGAAAATAATAATAACCATTAGAAATACAAGCATTCAAATTTTTATATTAAGAATATTTTTTTAAAATTTTGGTTGTCAACAATGTTAACATTTTACTAATAAATTAGTGCAATTTTATTGATTCTAACAACCCGCCTTGGCGGTGTGGTTAGTTAACACGCTAGTTTCGTGTTAAGCTAGACTGCTGAGGACGGGGAGATCGAGGTTAGAATCCCACTCGGGTTAACTGGAGGTAGTTTTTCCTAAGTTAAAAGTGAAATGTCACACAATGCCGCACTACCCAATAGGCAGACTAGGCACGTGCCTAGGTTGCGAGGTTTTTAGCGGAGTAACATAAAAAAAAATCAAATTGCTTTCAGCAGCGCTCTTTCCGAGAGACTACGTCACGCGATGTGAGACCAAAACCCTTGTCTTCAACATGAATGGAGGGTGACCTGGTGGTCTAAGGGTAAGGTGTCAGACTTCTGTGCTGGCGGCGGGGGTTCAATCCTCGGTCCCGGCACAGATTTATCTGATTACCAAACCCTTACCTTCACCTCTGACAAGACATCTTGTGAATGTGAGGAATACCAGGCCTCCTCCACCGTGGTTCGGATTCCACGTTAAACTGTATGTCCTCCATTTCATCTCACAATCACCCTACCATTACGCATTAGCGTAAGTGCGTATAACCCGAACGTGTGGTAAGACGCGGTGCTAATAATAATAATAATAATAATAATAATAATAATAATAATAATAATAATAATAACAACATGAATGGACATAATTCTCATTAAAACAACGCACGTGGACTCAGCTGTAGCTGAAGCTCGCTTATTATGAAGCGCTAGTGTACTATTAGAGTTCTATTGGGTCTACTATTGCCATCTGTCAGCTAATTATTGAGTCACTCATATGCGAAGCCGTGCCAGATATAGAAGAGCACAGCCATTTTGCACAGTGGTAATATAATTATAGGGGATACACTGTAAATATCAGCAATAAATGGGCCTACAGTATTATTTGTGTTTATCAACAAATAACAGTATGATGTTTTGGAGGGAGGGGGTGAGTGGGCGCCTGCAGCTCACGTGCCCAGGAGCGCCATATTTCTTAATGAGGCCCTGATGACACACAATGAAACACGACACAAAAATGTTTATTTTCATCATGTTAATGAACGTTTGGTGCCAACTTGTGTGCGGCCAGTTTGATAAATACTATTTTAGTGCGTGGTAACGAGGGTAAAGACGACTTCTGAATAAACAGACTGGTAAAAGGATAGTCTTACGAGAGTAGGCTCACTACATCCTTGGAGACAATTACGGCGTCCGTGGTTTCAACAAGAGTTGGAGAGACAATGACAGGGGTGGCTGTCAGTTGGCAGAAAGCTTGGGCCAATATACTTTAGGCTAACTGACCTTCTAAAAGTTAATTTTTATGTCAAATGAATTCAAGTTATTTGACTTTCTGCAAAGTTAATTTTTAGGTGAAATGTATTTAAGCCAACTGACTTTGAATGGACGTAATATTTAGGCCAAATTATTTTAATATTCTAATACAATTTCTCAAGGCGATTGGCCCTTTTCATTTGGCGTTGAAATGCAGAGCTGTATCTTCAATAATTTTTTATTGTTTTGCGGTTTTCTTTTAGGAAATGGTTTGTTCAAGAATAGAATCATGTTGATTAAGCTATACTTTTTATATACACACCTCCTCTATAATTTTAACAGTGGTCAAATATTGACGAAATGACATTTTTTCAATAGAAACTGCCGGCTTCATAACAAAAAATTAGATAATGTAACACTTAATAAACATTGATACATTTTCTTAAAAAGAGTTTTGAAAATATTAACATAAAAATTTCACTCGTTCTCGAGAAAATTGATATTTACAAACATATGCTTTTTCTGCAAGACCTGTCCGGTAGCTAGCGCCATCTACGGTTCCCGTGACCGATCAATTTTTGTTGGTGCGGAAGAATACTTTGGTCAGTTGGGAAGCCACTCTCCCGCCCACCATCCCACAAAAAAGGTTTTAAACTTGCACTTGACAGGGCCAAGGGCCTTAAGCCCTTATTCACTAACCAAAGAGTATTGTGTGAATCTAGTACGTTTGAGGTAATTTAAATTATCCATCCCACACGCAAAAACAAGAACTATACTTCTATTTGAAAATAAATAAAACAACAGGAATGTAATATTAATAAATGTTGTTGGGCTCCAGTGGCTGGAGAGCTGTTCCCTCTCTATCCCTAATACTGCTTCAACCTGTGTGCGTGCTCGTTATTCCAGACTTGCTGCCGGACGCCCTGAAGACGGACTGCGAGAAGTGCACCGAGAAGCAGCGGACAACCTCCCAGAAGGTGATGAAACATCTGATGAAGACGAGGCCGGACGACTGGGCCAAGCTCACCAAGAAGTACGACCCAGAGGGCTTGTACAGGAGCAGATACTCGGCACTCATCGTCGATCATATGTCGGGGAGAGCCTAGGGGTGTATTTACAGGGCTTGCTCGGCTCGAGACGGCTAAGCTTGGGATAGCTCGGTTCGAGATGAGAGAACTCGGAGGATTCTTTTCGACACATATAAGTTCGGGCTTTCTAGGTTTCGAAACGCGTAAATGCAGGTTAGTTTGTATCGAGAAGGCTAAACTCGAGCTAGCTCAGTTAAGGCGAGAAGGTCCGAGTGAGTTTGTCTCGAGACGGTTAAGCCCGGGCTGGCTCGGTTTAACAAGAGAGAGCTCGGGTGAAATCGGTTTTTGATGGCTAAATTCGAGCTTCCTCGGTTTAAGTCGAGAAAGCTCGGTTGAGTTCGGCTTTAGAAGAATGAACTCGGGCTTACTCACCTTGAAAACAATGTTGTTGTTTTAAAAAAAGACTGGTTGATAAAAAGCTAGATGGCAGTCATTATAACTGTGAGATAAGAGGCTTCTTTGTATGTGTTCACTATAGTATTTAAACTGGACAGTCCAATTATCCATTAAAAATTATAAATACAATAGCTGGAGGGTAATTCAAGATAGATTTGATAAACAGTGTTTAGATTTAATTAACAAAAATTATTCAATCTTCAATCAATTTCCCAACTCAATGTAAAAAAAGTGGCATAATTTAATTTACTACAATTTAAGATACCTTGCCAATAACTTTTTAAGTTTGTATTGAATTATTTGCTAAAAATTTATTTGAAAACATTTTTATTTGACTTGGTTTTTTTTAACTAAACCAAAAGCTGGAAGACGTGTGTGAATGGATGAGCTAGTTCTATTTTGGGCTTTAGAAATAAAATAAAAGAAAACGAATTAATTATAAAATATGAGAATTTTGAGAATAACAAGAATCCAGAGGGAAAGATCTACTTCTAATACATATCTGGAAGACTCGACTTGAAATCATCATTTTAATTCACTTCCGTCAGATATAAAATAAAACAACAACATTTCAAAACAAATAGAAAATAAAATATGAAAAATATTACATCCAAATATAGAAATAAAAATATTCAATGTTTTTATTGTTTTCTTAAGAATTACGTTTAACAAACTATGCCAGATTTCAAAATTCTATATTTTTAACGATTACAAGGATTCAAATTAAAAATCTAGCTTCTAATTAAAGTGTTATCTATGGATTTTTGAAAAATAGGATTTGACAATTCATTTGTTTCTATTTTGCCCATAAAGAAGATGCTCTAGCATTTTCGTTTATTGATTTAAAAAAAATAGGAACTGTAATAGTCCTAAACCTTAACTTGCGGACATATGACTGCCTTTTATTATCTTATTTGGTGCAATAGTGGAACATGTAATACTTATCAACCAACACTAGGATTACTGGGTGTAGCCATTTATCAGTTGACATAATTTTATACAGAAACTCTAAATACACAAGGCGTTTTGTATGGAAGAATTCCGAAGCTAAAAATCGATTTTAATATTTACAATGATAAAGAAAATATCTATGTGATGTTGTATTATTATTATTTACAAAAAAAACAGAAAAACTGTGAAATTAAATAAAAACTATAACAATACTATTATTACTGTTTACTTCCCAGTGTCAGGATTCTAGAAACTATAGCCATGGAGAGACTGAAATATATTATTTATCCGCCATTTTCTTTAAATACGGCTATAATGTCTAATGTCAATGTTGGTCAAATGAAATTCTGATATAAAGAAGATAAGCGTCCATCTGGAAGCAAAATGGTGGACAGAAGTTTTAATTATCCTTATGTTAACCGGATGCCCAAGCTATGCCCATGTGAAATTTCAGCACGTTCGGTGGTTTTTGCTTAAAAAAGTAACAAAGTTAACATCAACTCATTTTTATACACTAATAAGTTTATTACTTTACTAATTATCGACCATCCAATAACATCTGATGAAAACGTATTTGTGTTTACAAACCTGAGATTATCCCTAAGAAAGACTTCATGTTTCAGTCAGTGCGAGTTCTGTGTCAAGACTGTTATTATATTGCTGACAAAAACAATTTAAGTGTATTTGTGGGGGGAAAAAAACTATATGTGTATGTTAAAAAGATGTTATCTGTTGAAATATATTAAAATGATCAAGAAAGAAAATGATTATTTATTGTAACTCTTCGAATAATCTTAAACCTTCTTCTAAGTTTCATCTGTGTTTTATTATTTTTCTACGATTAATAAAATAAATGGTATGACCCGATCGTGCATACTTTTTCATATAGTTCATAAGCTATCTTTTATTAGGTTTACCTCATAAAAACATACTATTTTCATAAAT
>CABFOW010003346.1:64268-76311 GCA_902141385.1 Timema californicum
TCAAAAAATAGTCATCAATAAGCTAATCTTAAATAAATATGCCTAAAGTCCGTTCGCCATAGGAGTTGTTTTCTGAAAGGCCTTTTTCCCTACCAGAAATCTATTATATAGTAGGATATTGGTAAGAAAAAAGACCTTTCAGAGGTCAATTCCTACCGTGAATGGAGTATATGTATCTTAAAAACAAAAGTCTAACGTCTTAGCTCAGTCGGTAGTGTGTCTGCCCATTGAGCTTAGGGTCCCGGGTCCGATTACCAGCATGGTGAAAATTTATTTTTGATGGAAATATGAGTTTACCCTTTCACATTGATAAATTGACGGGCGGGGACTGGATGTTGTGCCTGTCCTTGTCTTAAATTATATTTTAGGGAATATGAAGCTACGGCAGGACTAGCCAGCTGGCAGTGGAAAATATATGGCTTGGATAAAAAACTGAGCCAATAAGGGATGTAACCCTAAATTAAATCTTAAAACAAATAAATAATGAAATTTATCATCTATTACCAAATAACCATTTTTAATAAAATCGTTAGAACTATTTTTTAAATATATAAGCCTATACAATTGTTATGCAGAAGTTAAGGCATCAGTAAACTACTCTTAAATATAGTTTTATAAGAAAAAATAGTATATTGTGTTATTTAACATGTCGTCACCCGAGAATGCAAGTGTTCTATGTCCAATTTTTCACATTTGTGTAAAAGAGCACTGAAGTTTGACCTTGTGTATAAAACCAATGTTACTAGAAGACAACTCGAGCTTATATCTACTTAAGTAATTATTTAATAGTCTCAATTTCACCACAGGTGGATCATATGCGTTCTAAATAAACGTGTACACCAAATATCTCAAATTTAACCATTTTGAAGATAGAACACTTGCATTCTCGGGTGACGATGTAAAACACCCTACAGGTATTCATTTTGAACAAATTTACTAAAGCCATTTCCATAAAATTTAGAGTTTTCCAAAATCAGTCACTAGTAAACAACATTTAGAACTAGAATAAAAATCACAATTTGGTGGTTGGGTGTTTGTTTATTATTTTATTTTGTGATTTTTTCTCAAAAAATAATTTTATAGTAATTTACTAATGACTGATATTGGTAAAATTTGAATATTACTTTAGAAAATAGTTCAAATGATTTTATTAAAATTTAATATCTGGGAATTTTTTATATAATAAATAGGAATACGTTATTATTTTTACAAATTACAAATAATTTTAAGGTAGCTTATAAATAACCTGTTTTTTAAAATTTCAAATTTGTTAAAAACATTTGAACAATGTATAAAGTGTTTATTTTGATTACCAAGATTATATTTTTGTTTTTAATAGCTAATCGTACTTATGGGTAGTTTAGTAAGAACCTCTATTTGTAAATTTTCACTATCGATTTATAAAGTGACTTTGTTTCTCTATGGTAAAATAGTAATACGTAATGTGGTAACGTGGAGGTAAAATTCATAGAAAGGATGGTAACTGAATGTTACAAAAGATACAAACCTCTTTAATCTATTCTTATGTAAAGTTATGTGATTAGCATCTGTCAACTTTGATAGTATAAATACTGATACAATAATACTAATAATATAATAGTATTTATCAATATTGACGTCAACAAATCAAGTTTATATTCCCTTAAGGCTTTTTCTACCATGCTATTAGAGTATTTACATTGCGCATGCTCTTCTGCTCGAACAGGACCCATACTATAAAATAAAATAAAGAAGCTATAGTTAAATTCTATACAAGTCATTTTGATTGTTACTAGCCTAGGCGAGAGAGCGACTTCCTTGTAGATGGGATTGTTTTACTGATAGTTTTGCGGGTAGAAATTAAATTCTAAAGTTTTAATGGTTTGTTTATAAATAAGTTATCTACCATATTTTACATTGATGTACTGATAGTCAACTGGTAGATCTAAATGAATTGGTTATACGTCGTTGGCTCTATGGCATTGATGCATGGATAATCTTGAGAGCAGAAGATATAAATGAAGAATATATCCGCCATGGATGGCATTGATAATCTTGCTAGTGGTGTATCTGGATTAAGAGGTTATCTATCCCAAATTGCATTTATGAAATGAATAAACTTACGAGTGATTTGTCTTAATGAATAATTTATCTGCCATGGATAGTGTTAATCCAGTGATAGTCTTGTGAGTGGTAAATCTGAGTGAAGAAACTATCCACCATGGATGGCATCGATAATTTTAAGAGTGGTAGATATTTCTGAAGAAACTATCCACCATGGATGGCATTGATAATATTAAGAGTAATAGATATTTCTGAAGAAACTATCCACCATGGATGGCATTAATGCATTGATAATCTAACGAATGATATATATAAATGAAGAAACTATCCATCGTAGATGGCATTGATAATCTCATGAGTGGTAGCTATAAATGAAGAAACTATCCATCGTAGATGGCATTGATAATCTCATGAGTGGTAGTTATAAATGAAGAAACTATCCATCGTAGATGGCATTGATAATCTCATGAGTGGTAGCTATGAATGAAGAAACTATCCATCGTAGATGGCATTGATAATCTCATGAGTGGTAGCTATAAATGAAGAAACTATCCATCGTATATGGCATTGATTCATTTATAATCTTGCGGGTGGTAGATCTAAAGAAGTTATCCACGATGGATTTTATTGAAGTGCTAATATTATTGTAAGGGGTAAGTCTGAATGAAGAAGTTGTCTATCGTAGATGGGTATTGAAGCACTGAGAGTCCGGCCAGTGGTAGGTCTGGATGAAGAGGTAAAATCAGCCGTGGAGGGTATTGAAGCGCTGAGAGTCCGGCCAGTGGTAGGTCTGGATGAAGAGGTAACCAGCCATGGAGGGTATTGAAGCGCTGAGAGTCCGGCCAGTGGTTGGTCTGGATGAAGAGGTAACCAGCCGTGGAGGGTATTGAAGCGCTGAGAGTCCGGCCAGTGGTGGGTCTGGATGAAGAGGTAATCAGCCGTGGAGGGTATTGAAGCGCTGAGAGTCCGGCCAGTAGTAGGTCTGGATGAAGAGGTAATCAGCCGTGGAGGGTATTGAAGCGCTGAGAGTCCGGCCAGTGGTAGGTCTGGATGATGAGGTAATCAGCCGTGGAGGGTATTGAAGCACTGAGAGTCCGGCCAGTGGTAGGTCTGGATGAAGAGGTAATCAGCCGTAGAGGGTATTGATAGTCTGCCATTCTTGAGGGTAGTTGGTGCGTAAGTATTGCGCTGCCTGTCCAGCCACGGCCCTCTGTTCCGGTGTGCAAGAACCACAGTTGCGACCAATGACTTCGGGAATCACAGCCGCTAGAACAATGAATGCCTACTCTTACATATCGAGTCTTACACAACATTGAACATCTCCAAACGCACGGGTGCCTGAGAATATACGTGTATCTGATTTTTTTTAAAGCGCCACGTCCTAATAGCCGTTCGGGTTATACAGTTATGAACTAATTACACCAATGGGTTAGGGATCAGGAAGACTTAATTTAGAGGAAACGAACCCAAATTTGCGTGGAGGGAGAGTGGAAAACCATTTATGGAAAACAACCGTCAATGCACACGATCGGGATCGATCCCCGATCTCCCCGTCTTCAGCAGGCTAGTTCAACACGTGAGTGGCGCGTTAGACCAGGCAGCCATCGAAACGGGTTAATAGAAGGAAATAGATGAAATTGCTCCCAGAAGATTTTGACTTGACCACTGTAATTAGATTTTCATAAGAATGGCATTTAAATATTAAAAATTTAGTTTTTTATGGACAAAAGTGATAAAATAATTCATATTTTATAATTGATATTATAGGTATCAAATTACTTTAGGCATGTGAAGGTATAGCGAGTAACTTTTATGGCTGTCAGCCCTTTTTATAGACCGTATCTTATAGAACTCTTCAACAAAGAAGGTTGGGGCTTGATTTTGAAATATTATTATTATTATTATTATTATTATTATTATTATTATTATTATTAGCACCGCGTCTTACTACCCGTTCGGGTTATACGCACTTACGATAATGTGTAATGGTAGGGTGATTGTGAGATGGAATGGAGGACCTACAGTTTAACGTGGAATCCGAACCACGGTGGAGGCCTGGCATTCCCCACATTCACAAGATGTCTTGTCAGAGGTGAAGGAAGGGTTTGGTGATCAGATAAATCTATGCCGGAACCGAGGATTGAACCCCGGCCGCCAGCACAGAAGTCTGACACCTTACCCCTAGACCGCCAGGTCACCTTGATTTTGAAAAAGTACATTGATAGGGGTAAAGAGTGAGAATAGAACTATATTCCATTCACGATAGGTTTTTACCTGGATGACAGTTCGAAAATCATATGTTTAGGTTTTGGGTTGCCAACACTTGTAAAAGATCACAGTTTTGCTATAAATGTAAATATCTTTAATTATCTGTTATACATTACATTTAAAATAACGTCAACTAAAGTTTTCTCATACTATTTCATTTTTTTAAATAATTTCATTTTATCCAACCCGAAACAATATTTTAAACATAATTAAAAGTACTTATTTTTCGTTTTTAAACGTTACTGATTTAGTGTAATATTGTGCACACACCAATACCTTTTAATACAGGCATCATACTTACTTGGAAAAGAGAAAATTGTTGTCATTTTTTTTACATACAATAAATGATTTTATGATTATTTTATCGTATTTTGAAATATTTAACTGAATAAAATATTTTCATCAACTGCGTGTCTGCATCATTGTAAGAAACTTGTTTACCGTTATGTTCAATCATATGGTTTAGATTCGTCAGTCGCAATTTTGAAGCTATGTTCGTTAGAAGTTTTTGTGAAAGTGGTGTGAATATATATTTTAAGTGGAATAAAACTATAAATAAACTTTGTGTCCGTCCTCAAATAAATATATAAATAATATTGGTCTTAATGACTGTGGTTAACTATCACATTAATATATTACCAACTGTTTTCATTAGAGTCATCCAAAGTGATAGATGTCAGCTGTTGGCGTAGTGATATATTAGGGATTACTTCTAGTAACATTTCGAGCTGTCATCTAGGTAAACTTAGCTCGTGAATGAATAATAAAAGAGTGTTTTTAGATTTGTATTACAAGGCAAGCTTTATCTTTTTTTAATTTTTCCATCCACGTCTTAAAATTCGTCTGGGCTATAAATATTTGACTACACTAAAAAAAATAGGGGTAAATAGAAAGGAATGTCGAAATAGTATAACCGTTTTTTTTAGAAAGAGTGGGAAACATTTTAGGAATAAAACACCTCATTACAACCAAAAACTCAAAATACAACTAAATTTCTTCAAAATAACAAGAAAATGAATATTTTTATAGGGAAAATAGATGCACAAGGTATGGATGAGATATTTCAAAATATTATATTTGTTTTGGGCAAGGACTCAAACACTGGGACAAACGCTTAGAGTTTCACTGTCTTACTAAATGATCACTCTAGCTCTTCAGCAATATTTATTGTACATTTGATAAATTCGCAGAGAGAAGTAGGTAGACACTACAAGAGAGCACTAATGGTACTATAGTATCACCCAGTGTTACTAGAGAGCACTAATGGTACTATAGTATCACCCAGTGTTACAAGAAAGCCCTAATAGTACTATAGTATCACCCAGTGCTACAAGAGATCACTAATAGGACAATAGTATCACCCAGTGTTACAAGAAAGCCCTAATAGTACTATAGTATCACCCAGTATTACTAGAGAGCACTAATGGTACAATGGTATCACCTAGTGTTACAATAGAGCACTAATGGTACAATGGTATAACCCAGTATTACTAGAGAGCACTAATGGTACAATGATATCACCCAGTGCTACAAGCGTGCACTAATGGGACATTACGATTACCCAGTGTTACAAAACAATGGTATCACCCAGAACTACTATATAGAGTTCTAAATATAAATAAATTATAATTAAAGAATTACAGAATAATATGTTTAACTAAATTAAATAATCTATTTTGTTTTACTTGGTGAGGAATATTGAGAACTGCTAAAAATATTTGATCCTGATTCGTATAGTTTTGCAAAGTTCCGACTTTAGTTCTAGTTATTAAGTGATATTTTTTAAAATGCTTTCTGCGTCTTACTGCTCAACTTAGTTATCCATATATTTAAAAAAATAACGTGTAGATTTATAATGTAGAATTTATTTGAAATGTTGGCTTATTGATTTATGGGATAGTATAAAATTATTTAGAAAAATAACTTGATAAACTCGGCCAGGATTTGAAGCTTAAACTTTTCTTCACCAGCAAACCACACCAACGGAGATTGATACTCTGGTCTGCATGCCCATCGATGAGGATAGTTAAGTGTAATTATGGATTGAGAATTTATTTTTTCTAGACTAATTTAGAATTAATGTTAATTTTTTAAATACGTGTTTACCAAACCATCATTAGATTAATTTCGTTAAGCACTTTATTACTATGTTCTCTTAGGCACCAGTTTCGAAAAACTGGCACAAGTATTTTAAACCGAAGCACATCTTAATCTTTAAAGAAAAAGTGTTTGATAAAATCACTATAGATATACAAATCTTTATCTTCATGTCAGACATGGCCCTCCAGATAAATTATAAAGTAAACATACTTTTAATGAATTCTCCGGTGGCATCGCATGGTCCTTGGTTGATGACGCAATTCAACTGTCTCCTGACCAGTGCTGGGTCCTGCAAGAATCCAGCCACATCTTGTAGTCCTTGGGTCGACCCCCTGGTAACGATTCCCAGCAGCAGTACCACAACCAGAAGCTTCATCGTGTCAAACAATCAAACTATCGTTATTCACGGAAAGCTTTTATATCCCGGCAAATTGAAGGAATACAGCGAGCGGCTCTCCAAGCCCTTGAATAAATAATTATATATGAGATGTCTGATTAGTGACGTCTCGTTTAAAGTTTCTGGTTTTTTGTGGTTTCCATTTACACTCGATGAGGACATTCTGTGCTACGAATAAACAGTGGTAACAATGTTTCCTGAGACGTCAGGCCCACAATGCAATAGCTGCTGATTTGCCGATAACGCAGAGGTTGTTGGCCAAATCATGCTGGTTGTACTAAGGTTTTTTCTCTCTCAACGGCCTCTCACTCAAATGCGGGTACATTCCCACAAAATTTCACCCTCCTTACCCTTAATGCTCTAGTTAATTTAAGATATACCGGGTAAGGAATTTGAGATAACAGAATATTTCAAAAACGAAACCTTTTAGAAAGAATTGTTTCGTTCAAAATATGTATGTTTTTAAGGGGGAAAGAAAACATAGGTAATTAATTTTTTGCCAGGCCTCCACCGTGGTTCGGATTCCACGTTAAACTGTAGGTCCTCAATTTCATCTCACAATCACCCTACCATTACACAATTAGCGTAAGTGCGTATAACCCGAGCGGGTAGTAAGACGCGGTGATAATAATATTAATAATAATAATAATAATACATTTTTATTTGGTTAATGTCTTCGATGCTATTTCAATGCTAAATCTTTTTTTTTTGTATAAATGATCTAACAGGTTAATCTTATGTTGGACTAGACTGCCGAAGACGTGTAGATATGGGTTCGATGCCAGTCAGGTGCGCTAAGGATGGGTTTTACTAAAGGTTTTCCACTTTCCCTCCACGCAAGTGAGGATGCAGTTACTCTAAAATAAGCCTACTTAATCCCTAACCCATTAGTGTAATTAGTATATAGGTGTATAACCCATACGGGTAGTAAGACGTGGTGTTAAAAAATGTATTCTATAAAAAAAAAACTATTGTACGAAGCAATATTTCCTGAAATGCTTCATTTTCGAGATATTCTGGTGTCGCAGCTTAAAAGCCCAAACGGATATCAAAATCCAGTGAAATACAATTTTTTATAGTCAATATATTATTTCCAACCCATTTCAGGGTTTTAACCCAATTCTTGTCTCTGACACTATACTGACCTCTTGAAAAGATACAGGTGTTCATATCCTTGGTTTTTGAATTATTGTATTTAATGACTCCTATTACTAATCTTGGCTATCAGCAGTTTTGCGTAGTGCGAGAATGGGCCAGCCGTTTGGGAAAAATTACCCCCAATACCAACAGTTAGAATTTGAATCCTGACCAAAACACCAACAAACCAAAAGAGCGTGACGTTAACCCCACATGCATGATTTGGTTACTATAAATTGCTTTTAAGGCGATTGGCCCTTTTCATTTGGCGTGAAAGTGCAGAGTGTTGGAAATAACGGTTATCATCAAGAATTTTGATTGTTTTGCAAATTTCTTTTCGGAACCGGTTTTTTCAGAATTAGAAGCATGTTGGTGAACTTCTACTTTTTATATAAACACCTCCTCTATAATTTTAACAGTGGTCAAATATCTACAAAAATTGACATTTTTCAATAGAAAACTGCCGGCTGCATATCAAAATATAAGAAAATGTAACAATTAATAAACATCCATACATTATCTTAGAAGGGGTGTTGAAAATATTAACATAAAAATTTCACTCGTTCTCGAGAATACTGATATTTCCAAACGTATGATTTTTCCTCAAGAGATGTTCGGTAGCTAGCGCCATCTACGGTTTCCGTGCTCCATCTGTTCTTGTTGGCGCGGAAGGATACTTTGGTCGGTTGGGAAGCCACGCCATGCCTTTACCCTCCCACCGACTATCTCACAAACTATGTTTTTGACTTCCACTCGACAGGGTCAAGGGCCTTAAGGGTGGCACAAAAGTAGGCTTCCCCCTACATAATAATTAATAAGAGAAGGGAAACTAACGTTTGCACCACTGGGTACGGTATTGTGACAATACGAATATAAGTATCAATAGAGAATCAACGTACCCGGAGGGTATTTTCAAAGTTATGCTAGCAGCGTCACTTGCCTAGCACAAGAGTGCTTCTATAAACTGAGTCATCAGTCACCTGTCATAGCTGGGTGTGAGCAAACATAGCAGCTGCACTCATCCAAACATGAGACTGATACAGTAAACTGAGTCAGCAAGCAACTGTCATAGCTGAATCACCAAAAGGAATCTATATTGTAGCCTATTAGTTTTGATCGTTCTAACAGCTTACTTTTCCATTTTAATTTTGCATCATCTCATAATCACTATAACTGGGCATTTAAAAGTAAATATAAAATTTTAACTTCAACAAACATTGAGGCCCAACACGAAACATGCCATGACCCCCAGTCTAGAAACCATTATTTTAAGTTCTTCATTGATGTGTGTTGGAGAGAACCAAAATACGATGGTAACCTTTCGTTCATTTAGTGATTTTTTTTCGAATTATTTCAAAATATACCTTATGTGTTTTAGTTTATTAATTCACAGAGGCGGATGTTCTTACTTTTTTTGTATAAAAAGAAAATTAATCCAATCGTAAACATTTTTGAATTCGAGATTATAGTGAATCTTCAAGTTTTATGTGATCCCAAACCCAAAATAGTGAGTTTCATTAATCATGTCTGTCCTTATGTATGTTTGTCGGTTTGGCCACCCCTGGGCTTCAATCTGAAATAGTTTAATAGATTTGTTCAAACTCTATAGGTAGATGTTACATGGCTATATCTCCAAACATTTTTTTGTTATTTTTACAATAGTGATTACATTAAAAGTAGTATAAAATAACTGAATTTTGAAAATTTGAAATTTTTCGAAAATTAATTTAACAATTTTGTTATAAAAGGATATATATGTTTGTTGTGACAAATAAAATTGAATCAGTAAGGCCTTGCGAAACTTTTGCGCATTACACCTCCATCCCCCNAAAATTAGTCTTTTATTTGGTTGCTGAAATTAAATACTCAGCGAAGTGTGTACACAAAATAGCAAAGAGAGTTTATTTTCGGTAAGTGATACAAAAATATTGTTAGATTTTTATTTTAACTTAAATTTTAAGTAGACAATGTGTGCTAACGTAAACTGGGTATTCTATGTCAGAAGTCGGTAGAAAATCATTTCCACTGATACCTTATTCATCTCTATAGGCTTTGTATTAGTTGAGAAAAAGGGATGTTGACAACAGAAATCATATATAAGATACTTGTTTTTAGGTTGAAAATTCGTTGAAGGGTATTTTACTTATGATTGATTTTTTTAAATGTTTTTTCGGGCTATTAGACACTATATGAGAAAGTTTGTACGATTGTCTTGTACCATTTATTTTAACAAGTATCGTCGTATAAAGAAAGTATGATTCAATCATAAAACAGCTTCGTCCTAAGTAAATCATATTAAATGTTATTTTAAGAGGTGGACCTCAGGTTTAGTTTTTTTTATGGGATGGTACTGAACTCAAGAACTTTAAACGGTAGAAGAGAATAAAGGACCTAAATAAGAATGGGTAGGTAGGATGACGGTTGGAAGGGAAGAGAGAAGAAGAAGAAGAAGAGTGAGTGAGTGAGAGAGAGTAAGTACGTGAACTAACTCGTGGGAAAATAACGACCGTGGGAAATAGATGCGGCGACGAGAGCCCTGAGGATCAGGAGAACATCAAAGTCTAGGAGGTGTCTCTTCACATCTAAAAAAATTAACCGGGTGGTTTGAAATATACGATAAGGTTAACTGCTTAGAAATATTATAGCTTGCGTCTTGCAGTGATTTATAAATTTCAAATAGTATATTTAGATTTGAATGTGGTTACACTCCAATTCAAGGTATCTTTCAACACGACTTACATAATATATCATATAATAGTTATTGTTTTGTTTTTAAAAAGACCTCTTTATTTCATTTATTTCCCACAATATACTGTATAACAATCAAGTACATCAATTGACATTAAATACACATTCAACGCAAATTTATTTGTACAAACTAATGAATATACCAACCCTTATTGGGTAATGAAGGTAAAGGGTGAAGTGGAAAATTGTAAAAATAAACATCTTATTACCCACCCTAAGCATAGTAAGTCATTGCATACAATTTAGAGAAAATATTCCCCTCATAATTTCAAATAAACCTTTAACCATATATACAATAATATATATATATATATATAAATGAATAAATTATTTAAGATCAATGAAAACCACTACTCTTGATTTTGAGCAGAAGAATAAAATAAATATACAGTAGCCCCATGGCTTCTTTGGTGCTGACTGACATCTTTGAAAAGTTACCAGACCAAATTATGTATCCCTACGCAGAACCATATGATCTGCAAAAGCAATTGTTTATCAACTGTCACTTCTGACAGTCAAAATTTAGGTATATACCTAAATGTTGACTGTCAAAAGTCCGCTTGAGCTGTCAGTCAGCACCAAAGAAGCCATGGGGTTACTGTAGTAATAAATAGCCATTCTGGGAGGGCTGGTGTCTGTAGAGGGGAGAGGAGAAAATAATAAAATAAACTTTATCAAAAATAAATAGTTTGGTGCACCACACAAACTTTATCTTTCTTCTATCTTAAAATAAATATATATAAAAGACAAATTTTAAGATTTTTGAAACGAAACACTCCGCCAAAAATCTTAAAGAAATAATATACACTTCTACAGAAACACCGAGAGAAAAGGAAAATCTTTATCAACCAAAGCGCATAATAATCAATTTCATATTTCTTCCGCATCGGTGAGCGTGTGGTCTAACGCGCTACTCTCTGAGTGGACTAGGCTGAAAATGACGGGGAGATCTAGGTTCGACTCTCGGTCGGGTGTACTGAGGGTGGTTATTCCAAAACAGTTTTACACTCTCCCTTTGCGCAAATGTGGGTACACTTCCTCTGAATATAATCTTCCTAATTTCTAAAAATTATTAGCTTAACTATTACATAAGTGTATAGCCCGAACGTGTAGTAAAACGCGGTGCAAAAAAAATTGAATATTTCAAATCTTCAACAAAATATATATATTTTTACAGGGTGTTCCACGACCTAACCAGCAAACTCTCCCAGAGTAATCTAGACCTCATTTTAAATTTAAAAAAATCAAATTTACTGTATTATTATTATTATTTAGCACCGCGTCTTACTACCCGTTCGGGTTATACGCTTTAAGTACTAATTACGCTAATGTATTAAGAATTGGGAAGGT
>CABFOW010003347.1:0-22534 GCA_902141385.1 Timema californicum
TATAGCACAGGAATAACGGTACCTCAAATGACCTGAAATGAGGTCAAAGGTCAAGTTGGAGCCATCCTACCCCCTAGCTACTCCTGGCTGTCTAGGGATAAGATGTAGGACTTTTGTGCTGGGAGTCCAGGATTCAATCCTCGGTTCCGGCACAGATTTATCTGATAGCCAAACCCTTCCTTCACCTCTGACAAGACATGTATTATTCACAACTTGTGAATGTGTGGAATGCCACGCCTCCACCGTGGTTCGGAACCCACGTTAAACTATAGGTCCTCCATTTCATCTCACAATCACCCCACCATTACACATTAGCGTATAACCCGAACGGGTAGTAAGACGTGGTGCTAATAACAATAATAATTTTTAATAAACACAAAATAACCTCGAAAAGTGAGAGTTAAAAAAACAAAATTTAACTAAAAGTAAAACCATTTTTACGGGGCTCTATCTATCATAGTGATAGGGCCCCAAGTATCAATAGATCACTAGTGTCACAGGCAAGAATTATCCATATAGCTTTATACATGAACATGACGTTTATCACTAACCCCATAAATTATTAGAGAACCCTTAAACATCACAAATGTTCCTCTATTACACAGATCTAAATTGAGTTGCATCATTAAGTACCAGTGGTACAAGCAACATTTAATTTAAAGGGGGAAATTAAAATGATAAGTCAAGGCTGTAGCTCGAATTAAATCTTAGTTGAGGGAGGCCAAAACATTTATGAATATATTTAATACCTCTCGAAGAGATAATGAGTTTTTTTTTACGATAAATAAGGACAGTAATCTAAATCTTGTAAATTAGGATACCCAAAAAACTGGTCAAGCTAATTGAGGTATGTTTGAGAGATACGCGTGGCAGGGTATAGGTTGGATGTCACTTATAAGATACTTGTGAAATACATAATGTGTTGAAGAAAGGAGATATACTTTCCCCATTACTATTTAATCTAACCTTAGAGTGTGCTATTAGGGTAATGCTAGAGAGTATAGAAGGGTTGACATTAAACGGTACAAAACAGCTATTAGAATATGCAGCTGATTTAACTTTGTTGGACAATGGTAAGGAAGGTGTTGCAAGAAATACAGGAAATAATTATTAGAGTAGAGGCTAGTAAGGAAATAGGTTCAGAAATGAACGCTGAAAAGACGAAGTATATGATCACGAAGAGAACACAGATTGAGGAAGATAATTTAGAGATCACTGGGAACACTTATCATTTGATAGGGTTAATTAATTAAAATATTTAAGAACAATTTTAACTAGCAATAACGGTATTAGCTTGGAAATTATGAAAACCATAAAGTCGATAAACGCATGTGGTCAGTAAGTTGTTGACATCTCGCCTGCTGCTAATGGGGAGTGGAGGAGGTTATGTAATGATAATATACATACACTTTACGAATTACAAGGCATTGTTAGGATAGTCACATCACGTATATTACGGCGTGCAGGACATACAGTGTGAATGGGCAATTCTAGAACTATGTTTAGGATACTGACTGGTAAACTCATTGGGAAGAGACCACTGGGAGGATCTAGACGCAGATGGGAGGATAACATTAGAATAGACCTGAAAGAGATATGATGTAATGAGATGGACTGGATATAACTAACACAACATATGGATATGTGTAATGAGGTGGACTGGATAGAACTAGCCCATCGGTGGCGTACTTTGGTAAGTGTTAAGATAAGATAAGAGGAAGGTCGAACTGAGAGGAATTTTTTCCACATTTACATGTTGAGCAAATATAATCTAGGAGCCCCCGCCCCCCAGTACACCTGATCGGGATTTGAACTCTGATCTCAACATAAAGAGCAGTCTATTCTATTGCTAGAGTTGCATCTTAGACTCGGGGGTGGGAAACTCTGTCGGTAATCGCCACATGTAGCGGATTGGCCATAAAAGCGTGACAAATTGGAGTTTGCCAATTCTCACAGTAAAAGAAACATTTTCCTGATGGTTTGTGCTGTTTGTAACTTGTATTTCCCGAATACTGTCCGAAGCATTCTGCTTTTTAAGCGAGTCATTGACGCAACACTTCCATCTAATACTCTCAAACCTTTTTCCAACACTTCGTTTCATTTCTGCATTCAGACATTAAATTAACTTCAATTTTCAATAAAAACAATTTACATCGTTTGCATCTTAAGCAGTTATAACTGAGTAGGAAAAGTGAACATGTCTTGGAAAAAACTTTTTCTAACATAGTGAGCTATTTTAAATGTTCGTTTGAGCAATTTAATTTGCTCAATTTTTACATGTAGGGTAGAATTTAACTTCTCATTCGCCACATTTAACTGAAAAATATCTTGCCCACCTCTGCCTCAAACCATTAAATCACCGAAGAAGGTGTAAGTGATGACATGTTTAAAAAAGCAGTTTTATTTTGAATTCTAACACTTGGTGTCAAAATTTAGTCCATACACACAACACATTTCACAATTCAATATTTAAGTTCTAGTTCATCATCTAATTTTTTTATTAAGATCATTTGAGTACTGTTTTGTGACCGCATGGTCTAAGGCGTCAATCTCACAATAGACTAAATTTTGATGACAGGAATATCGGACTTCGAATCTCGGTCGGATGGACTGAGGGTGGTTTTCCACCCTTCCTCTATGCAGATGCAGGTACACTTTCCATAACTTCAACCATCCTCATCCCTAATTCATTGGTGTAATTAGTACATATGCGTATAACCTTTCTACACCAAATTAGTAGATCTATCCGATCACAGAAAACAGCTTCAACAAGTGAGCCACCGACCCCAGGTGCGGAGTAAAGATCAGTGCATGATATTTTCCTAGATGGCAGCAGTGAAACGTGTACTGCAGTGCTGCCAGCTGTACGATCTGGATACTACTTTTGATGTAATTTCACCACCTGTACAATCCAATTTTAGGATATTTTCTAGAAGAAATATCCTGTGACCTTGCTATAAAATAACACATTTTACATCAATTATTATTTTTTATGAAAATCGGTGGATTTAACAATATAATGTCAGAAAGTAGTATCCTACCGGCTACCAGTAACAATATAAACCATTTCAGGTCCATGTACTATCGCTAGAGACTATATAGTTGGCAGCACTGATGTAAATTATTTTGAAATATATGAGGGTATTTATTTACATGTGTAGAGTTAAGAGAGGTAACATTATAAGCAGGGGGTGGTGAAATTGGAAACAATTCCTTGTCGGTGGAATAGGCTTATATGGTTTGTATTTTAAAAGAAAACGTTAATGTGTCTTGTATTCAATGATGATTCGATCGCAAGCTGAATGTAGCCTTTCCCTTTACAACCGTGTACCTACCTACATTCTTCTCCCTTCTCATCCCCTATTAATTAGCACCTGAAACCAATCTGGAAGGCACACTCCTCACTCCCTCTTCCTCTTCCACTTCCTCAGTCCAGTGCCTATGAACAACACGGGTTGCTCACTCCCATGTGAAAAAAATGCCAAATCTGTGATTGGCCATATTTGACAATTCTAGACCTGGAATAATCTGTTAGAAATTCTATTTGAAGCAATCCAATTTTGTCTATAAATTACTTTCAATAAAGTTTTTTTTAAGCAGATTGCGTCTTAATACCATTTTGGGTAGTACGCATGTATATTAATAGTTACTCTAATTAATTAGGGATGAGGAAGTTTGATATTTGTATGAAGTGTACCTGTATTCGCGTGGAAGGTAAGTGGAAAATCATTACGAAAAAACCACTCTCAGTAGACTAGACAGATATTCGAACCTTGATCTTCCCTTCCCCAGCAGTCCAGCCTACACTGCATTACACGCCTGTTATTATTATCACCGCGTCTTACTACCCATTCGAGTTATACACACTTATGCTAATATGTATTGGTAGGATGATTGTGAGATGAAAGGGAGGACCTACAGTTTAACGTGGGATCCGAACCACGGTGGAGGCCTGGCATTCCACACATTCACAAAGTTGTGTTTAATACACGTCTTGTCAGAGGTGAAGGAAGGATTTGGCAATCAGATAAATCTGTGCCGGGACCAAGGATTGAATCCCGGACCCCCAGCACAGAAGTCCGACACCTTACCCCTAGACCACCAGGTCACCACTATGCCGTCTAATGGCCTGCAAAAATTAACATTAGTAAATAAAGATAAGACTGCGGTATAACCTTACTGGCTCGCGGCCCCTACTTTGACTAACAATTGATAAACTTTAAACATTTTCAACAAAGATAAATAGTCTCTAAATAAACTAACAAAATGAATTTAATCCCCTAAATGATTACAATAAGAGCTGACAAACGCCGCTATCAGTTTTAAAAGTCCGTCTCAAATGTCGGCACCTAAAGGATAAAGAACCCATCCGTTAAGCGGATAGACAAATTTTCAAACTAAGACACAGGATCCAAAGGTCCCCCATAGGGATCGTAATAACAGTGAACACAGTTTGAAATAACCGCCCAAAGAAACTGCCCAAAGATATTAAATATTATGGCTTTAAGAGCCCAAAATTAACTAAGGTCATGAAGTTCCAATAATTAATAAATTTTAAATATTAATAGTCCAGAACAATAATTTTGAATAGAATAGAGTATTTCAAGCCAAAAGGGAATTTTGAATAACCTAACGTTTAAACAGCGTCTAGCAATGTCGCTCACCTTGTAGTCAGTAAGTAATAGTGTCCACAACACACACACCATCATTATATACCCTCAAAATATGTCACGTGCTCTCGAGGCGCGGAAACAACAGTAGGGAGAGAGGGGTGGGGGCAACCATGCGTCTGGGACATACTATAACATGCTCCACGTCTTCAGATGCACGCAAAAGAAGTCCTGGGAGTTAGCCAAACGTGGCCAACAGAGCACAGTGAGTCCACTCTTGCCACTCTTTTTTTTTCCTGTGGGCGCAGCTCGGGACTTGGGAAATGAACCTCGGGCTACTTCAGTCCAATGTTAGCCAGTGCCGCGATGTGTTGTAGAGTTATAGTTTGTTGCTGAGATGGGTCAACTGTGGCCAGGATGGTGAGTGAGACAACCTCTTAATGTTTATATGTTGTAACAAGGTTGCAATGTTAGGGAAGGCCTCTAGATATGTTCCTCTCAGAACTTAAGTTAGTTAATTAAAAGTATACAAGTGGTTTGCCAAGAAATATAAAAAAATTAATCAAAGATCACTTGGACACCCTTAAAGAGTTTAAAAAACTTGTTAAATAGTTAATTTTAGAGCATTTATGTTCCAGTAATGGTATATTTCTATTATTATTATTATTATTAGCACCGCATCATACTTCCCGTTCGGGTTGTACGCACTTACTCATGTGTAATGGTAGGTTAAATGTGAGACGAAATGGAGGACCTACATTTTAACGTGGGATCCGAACCACGGTGGAGGCCTGGCATTGCACACATTCCCAAGTTGTCGTTAATGCACGTCTTGTCAGTGGTGAAGGAAGGATGTGGCAATCAGATAAATCTGTGCCGGGTCCAAGGATTGAACCCTGTATCCCTAGCACAGAAGTCTGACACCTTACCCCTAGACAACCAGGTCACCGTAGGTTTCTAAATTGATGCCACTTATAATAAAGAAAATATGTGAAATAAGATACTGCGGGCAAGTTTGGAAAGTTAAGGCAAAAATAAGGTCAAAATCAGTATCCAAATTGGGAAATTTGGGTTTTTATAAATATGAGTACATCTGTTCCTATGAGAGACGAAAATTGTTTGCAGTGCCAGCTTCCGGTAGAGGGGTTAAATTGTAGAGGTGGCACTAAAGAGCCTATTATACTTCTAAATACAGTGTGTAAAGAGACAAGTGGGTTTTAAGGGGAAACAGTGGTGAGGTATGAGGCGATAGGAAACTCAGTGGAGAGAAAAGTGTCAGCCAAACCTTAAAATTATTTGTCAACTTATTGATTAAAAAAAGTTAATTATGATTTATGAACATAACATGTCTACAAAGAATTGCATTAATTTGTTTGGCCACTTTTTTAAGCTCGTCACCTTACTGCACGTTCGGATTTTACGCCTATCTATTAATTAATTACATTGTGGTGTTTGGGATTAAACAGGTTGAACTTATGGAAAGTGCCACCAGCGCACCCGACCAGGATCATCAGCAGTCTGGTCTATTGAAAGAGTAGCATGTTGGGTCACATGGTTACCGAAGCAGGTGTTTCTTTAATACTACTACTTCTAATTATAGTTATTAGTATTATCCATTTAATTAGTTCATATTTTAAAGAAATAATTGAAACTTTTTCTTCTCACATTAGGTTCACTGACTTTTCCAGAGCCTATGTTTTCCCAATCAAAATATTATATATATTGCAAACATGCACATTCTGAAATTGTCTCACACTCTAGAGGTTTAAGCCTAATACGATGGTCTATTTGGCAGTGCAGTATAAATTAATTTCAATGATATATTAAGCTATTAAAAAAATCACCTTACCCCAGTACAAGTAGTTTAAAATGGTTGACTAATTTTGTTAATTTTGGGGGTAGAAGGCAAGAACGCTCCTAAACACGACTCAAGTATCAGTCAATCACAGGTAAATTAAAAGAAAACCAAGTCAAATCTGCCACATCATCACCCGAGAATGCAAGTGTTCTATCTCCAAAATGGTTAAATTTTAGATATTTGGTGTATACGTTTATTTAGAATGCATATGATCCACCTGTGGTGAAATTGAGACTATTAAATAATTACTTAAGAAGATACAAGCTCGAGTTGTCTTCTAGTAACATTGGTTTTATACACAAGGTCAAACTTCAATGCTCTTTTACACAAAAGTGAAAAATTGGACATAGAACACTTGCATTCTCGGGTGACGACATGCCTGGCTGGCAGTCCCATGATGAAATCTTACTCGTGCTGAATAAAATTATCTTCATCCAATGCCTTTTATAGCAAAGATTTTGTTTATAAAGTTTCAAACAAACCAGAATTTGAAGAGAAAAAAAAGTTTTCAGTGTGGAAGAGTGAATCTATTTATTGAAAAAAATAATGAATCATACTATCATAGACTATATGATATAAAAACAGAAGTTTTGACTATGGGAGCAAAGAAACAGAAATTTTAACTCTACCCGTAACTTACAAGAGGCGAGTGTGGTTTGACCAGTACATAATTTAGTAGGCCTTACATTTGAATCTCATATTATTAAGATGTATTTTAATTAAGTAGTTGGCGTATCAAAATCCAAGCCCACCACATTTTGTTGCAAAAACAATGAAATATCAAAATATGTTTCATCTCGATAGTCCATGCGCACCACATCTGGAGGAATATTATGGGAATACTGTCGATGTACAGCCAAAGTTTGATCTGTACCAGACTTTGGCCAAACTTCCACGACTAGCTTTGTGTAACTTCTTGAAATAAGGCGCTTGATCGTCTTGGTAAACAGCCCTGAGAATTGAGATTACTATGTTCAATAGTGTTTAAAAATACTTAGGATGTGTATTAACTGAAATAAAAATTTGATTTATACTTTTACTGACCAAGCAAATTACATGTGTTCCAGGTCGCTGGACTTCCTAAATTAGAAAAGCTGCTTTACATTTTATGTATTTTTATTAAGTTTATAAATGTGGTGCCAATGAAAGGTGTATATTAAATACTAAGAAGTCTTTCATCAATACTGCTATTAGAGTATATTTAATGACATTTAAAACTGTCAGATAAGGTTAAGAGCTGTGAAGTCTGAAGCAATTTTGGCTGGCATTGTAGTCTGTAAAAATGTAGACCGACAACAAATTAAAAATAAAAACTTATAAACATAATTTATTTTTAATTTTTAGGATCAATATTTGTTTAGATTGACAAATTTATTCAAATATAAATTCACATGTTCAAAGAAACTTACTAAGAAAATATATGGATTGTAGCATTTTACTACAGTAAATTTGTTATTACTAATTAATAAGTTTTATCAATTATGAAGGAGTCAGAGCTGAAGGTTTATTGTAGACTCCACAGCTCTGGTACAAACGGGGGAGTGAAGCGCAATACAAGTAGTCTGATCAATGGGTATTGTTTAGCCTCTCCTACTTAATGCTGATCTCACAGGCAAATGGTGTAGCTCGGGGTCTGAGCAACCTGGTGGAGGTTGAGTTAACCTCAGCAGAAACCAGGTCAGGTGTAGATGAGACAGGAGACGGGTCAGGGCGAAAACTTACATGTTTGGAACAGGGCTTGGCCAGTTGACTCCTAGCTTATTGTCATCAACCTTAGCCTTGGTAAAGGAAAGTTACCACCAAAAGCAGGTTTGTGTGAGGACCTATAAACGACAAACCTGCTACTCAGGTATAGGCCATGAAAGGCCTAATAAGCTAGTGGCTGAAGCAAACCAAAATACTTTAGCAAATGAAGGTAAGTGGCGAACTGGAAAACAAGATACCATAAGCTGTGAAGAAGATTAGTAATCAAATGATTATGGACAAAGGGGAAACAAATGGAATTGCTGCAAGTGTATACTCCACAAGCTGGATAGCTCTTGGAAAAGAAAGAAAAAATTTGAGGAGGAACTGAAAGGTACTTGGTAAAGGAAAGACAAGTCGTGATGGGAGAGCCTAATACTCAAGTTGGGAGAAAGAGGGGAGAGGGAAGATAAGATTACTGGAATTATGTGCACAAAATGGAAGGAAGGTGGAAAAAAATTGGTACATAAAATAAAGAAAGTTATAAAATTATTAGATACAATTGGTATAGAGAACAAAGGTCTGTAATATACTTGTCTTTAGATGGTGGGGGACCACAGGTGGCTGATGGCAGACATAGTGGAATCGGAATGAAGGAGAAAAGTAAGAAAAAAAGATAAGGGTGCGAAGGCAAGAAAATGGAAAGGAAAGAGAACAATTTTTAAGAAAGACAGAGCTTAATGCCCAAGGATGAGATGCAAAGTGTAGAGGTGGAGTGGGAAAGGTTTAAGAAAAGTTAGGTGGAACCTGTAGATAAAAAGAATGGTGGAAGAAAAGAGGAAAATGGAGGCATTTTACTAAACTGACCTGGCCACAGGCTGGAAAAGGTTTATTAGAGGAGGTTCAATAACTCATAAACAAACTCTGTGTGTGTGTGTATACAGGTGTAATATATAGTTTAGAAAAAATAGTATGGTACTAATTTAAAATGTACAAATGAATGTTGATTTAGTGTTAAGTTGTGGGAATTAGGGGGAAAAAAACACTTGTTTCAATCATTTTTTTTCTGAACCCCTCTTCATTTACTAGCATTTTCACAGAAGTATAATTTAATGATGCATAATAACAATTTTTAAATGGCAGCATGTGGTCAACCATTTAACATAACACTACAACAATAAAAACTTATACCTTAATTTGTATACACCATAACAAATAAATTAGCTGGAATGTTATTTATGAATCAAAAATATTAATGTTAAAACATAAGAAAAAGTTACACTTAACAAACGCACAATAACATTAAAAAATTTGCTATAGAAGCTGCACATTTTTCTTTTATTTTCAAATCATTTAATATTGTTTTTTTTATACATTATCAGATGAAAATTAATAGAGAAATGAGCAAGAGAATAAATAAATAAACCAAAAACATTAATATAATCTGCTGAACAAGGAAAGTGTTTGTGATAAATTAATTACTCGTTATACACAACATATAAAGAAAAATTAAATGAAACAATATAGCGTTGAAATTAAGTGCGAAACCATGTTATTTATTATATGATTATAGGTAGGCCTTTATTTGAATAAACAATATTGTTGGTTATTCAATAATTTATAAGAGTAAATTAATATTATATGTATCTTTACAAATAAGGTGTTTTGCGCAAGAGTAAGCATATTCGTAATAAGTTGTACATCTTTTCAACAATTTTGTATATACAAAAGCCTCAAGTGAATACATGTGTATAGTTAGTATATAGCCAGTAATGTCATGTAATTTTCAAGGGTTAGATTATACCAATTTTGCTTTGATATTTTAACAAAATGCCATATTTTGAAAAATCGCCCAAATTGTCCTCCTAAAGTGCACTTTTATAAAAGGAAAAGGGATGAATGATGACAGCAATTCTGCTTGTAGACAACATTGAAGGATTTTTTAGATATACTTATCCTAAATCAAGATCACTCTGACACAATATAACTAACTTGGGGAATCTTGCAGTAAAATAATGTCACGGACAAGTCCATGTTTCATACAAATATACGTATTTTCATAAAAGTTTAAAATAATCATGCACACACATGAAAACTTGAGCACTCAATTGTCCAACCTTTAGGACAATAAATAGAAGTAAACAAATAATAATCTTAAAACATATGCCAAGGGTAATTAAGTTTCATATACAGAACATTAACACTTTCATATATAATCTTCCTTGTTTAGCATAGTTATTAAATTATTGATTTGCTTACTTTATTAGAAATATTATTTTCTTTAACAAGCCAAAATAGGGTGACACGGAGGTCTATAGGTAAGGTGTCAGACTTATGTGTTGGGGGTCCGGGGTTCATTCCTCGGACCCGGCATAGATTTATCTGATTGCCAAACCCTTCACCGCTGACGTGTATTAATCAAAACTTGTGAATGTGGGGAATGCCAGGCCTCCACCGTGGTTCAGAACCCACGTTAAACTGTAGGTCATCCATTTCATCTCACAATCACTCTACCATTACACATTAGCGTAAGTGGGTACAATCCAAAAGGGTAGTAGGACGTGGTGCTAATAATAATAATAAGCCAAATTAAAAATAGTATCAATAAAGATTTTTAGTATTTTATTAAAAACAAAAAAATAAACCTATTCCTTTCTTTTCGCAAATATAATTATGCGTATTTTCAAATAGAGATACGGAGAGAGAGAGAGAATATCAAGACATTGAGGCGATAAGCCTTACTTTCCAACTCCTATAATTATTTAATATAGTGCAAATTTATCATTCTACTAACAGCTATGTGCACATATGTTTTCATTGCTCTATGACACAGAGGCAGACTACTACACAAAAGGATATATAATTCTGAGAGGTGCTACAAAAGAGCTTAATACTTGTTAACTCATTCTGCTACCTAAACAGTAAAATACTTTGCGTTACATTTTAGGGTTTACAAATGTGTGTGGTTTTTCTATCTTTATTCAAACTATAGTGGTGCTGTCGTAACAGTCTGTTTAAAACATTTAAAAATTTAGTCTACAATGTGCGAACAGATGTAGCCCCTGAGAGCTCTCTAAAACATATTTAAAAGTTTAAACAACTGTGCAGCTTTTATATTAACAAATTTATATAAACACAACAAAATATATACAGGGATCCTATAAATATAAAGTTTTATATAAATAAGATTGTGAATAAGTGGCCGGTAAAATAAAAAATTACAGCATTAGTAAAAGTAAAATTAATTATTTAGGGTCAGTAAAAAACCTAAACTAAGTAATATTTACCCAACAACAAAAAATCATTAGTTCACATTTAAACTAATAATTTGCTCATGGCATTAACATCCAAACGATACATGCCAATCATGACAATTTTTTAATCAGATTAATAGCATGTATTTTCGATGTAAATACTTACAAATACTAATGAAATTCTAAAATTATATAAAAAACCCATTACACTAAGGGACACAAAATACTCTTGTTTCAAGAGTACATCAAAATTGTTTCATGTAACTTATCACAAGTGAAATTTGAATTAGTTAACATATTAAAATTATTTTTTTGGGTGGAACTAACTTAGTTAAAAAATGTGTCATCAATAAGAACAAAATATAAAATTTGATAGCACCTCCTACACCATACATTTTTAGAGAAATGTATTCAAAAGTAACAAACAATAAAGAGATTTAATTGAAAGGTTATTTTGTATAATTATTTACAATCATGACTATATATAATTTTAAATCAATACTTACAGATGAATAAACATTTTAAAAATCAATACTTACATTTGGATATCTATACCTTGATTTTGGTGGGAAGAACAGTATCTGATAGATACTAATAAAACAATTTTAATATATTTATGCAACAAGTCAAGCTATCTGAAGCGGTCCCTTTTGATATTATAAATACTTTTTAATACCTATAAAACAAAAATAATGTGGTAAAATTAATATTGGCTGCAAATAAATATGTTTGAATTTTATAAACCGTCCTTCATACCAATATCAGGCTATATTTATATAACTATACATCAATATATAGATATTTCTGTATAGAGATATATAGATATATCACAGTGAACACTGGTTTCTAGAACTACACAGTAGCCCATAATCCAGTATGGTATAGAGTGTATATTATATACAGGTAGTGACAAAATCTAGACTACAGACTTAGGATCCCTGCAAATATTTGCATAAAATTTGTATTGCAAATTATTGAATATTCTGTTGAATAAATACACACATACATATATAAACATATGACAAACATATATATGTCCTTGCAACTAGATTTGCAGGTTAAGCATTACTTAGATATTAACACTGTAATAAGTGTACCGTTAAAGTCTCAATTAAAAAATAAAATATACGCCAATACCCCCATGAGTTGTGAAAAATGCAATTCTTATATACAAACTTTGTATGATTAGAATAACATTTTTTATTGTACCATAAATTAAGATTAATTGAGTGGTTCTTAACCTGTGTCATTACAATGGAATTTATAGAGACTACAAAACAATTGAATATGAATCAAACTAAAGGTAATCCACAATTTTAATTTTGAGATAAGAGAGGAGCATAAAATAGACGGCAAAAATAAAATAAAAATTTGTACCTAATTAAGCACACTTATTAATCACTTATTAGTATAAGGTTACAATGAAAACTAAATAGTACACAACCCACTTTGCAATAAACTCTTGGCCTAAACTAGCAGGATGGATACAATCATATTGTAATGTTCATGACAAGACACTTATCCAGCAACACGAGAAACATTTTAATTGTTACAAATTCTAAAGTATTTTTTATAATACTAATATTTTTAGGCTCTTTAGTGCTTGGCTTAAAAAATTGTCAAATTCAAAATGTGTTCGAAAATGTGAATTAAAGTTAAGAACCACTGGTTTAATAATACCATAATTGCATTTAAAGAAAAAAATATATAAGCTACATCACATAAAATATTGCACTTCAAAGAGACTCATATTATAAATATGTATACTGAATCTACATGCTTGACAAATATAGTATAATTTTAGTAGGAAAGGCCTTCTCAAAGGTCTTTTTTTCTAACAGAACAATATTATATAAGATTTTGATATAACAAATATTATAAGTATATCTTGCTTACCAAAACCAGGGTATAAATAAAAAAATTAAAAATGTTATTTATACTAAACAAAATTTTGTGAAAATTAAATACTATTATAATCATGACACAAGAGTTTGAGAATTAACACATATTATTACTAATACAACTCTAAAATGTTACAAATAAGCATGACTATGGTATAACACACGTGCTTGACAGTAAACATTATCACCTTTGCATAGAGAAAATAACATACACAAATGAACCATTTTGCAGTGTGGTAGGTACATTTGTTATAGTGTACCTCTTAGACAAATTTATCTATCTAGTTTAGCATGTCATTAAATTCTTGACAGGGTTCAAGGATATATATCAATGGACATATATCATGATATGTATGATCATAATATATAACATGAAATCTATCCTTAAATATAAATCATGATATATATCAGTCAAAATAAGTATTAGTATGTTCAAAATACTTTTAAATTCAACCAAATTAAAATCAGTGTGACAAACTTTTTATATGTTATCAAAATTTAACAATGTATAAAGAGAGAAAATAATTTTATAGTGTAATGTAAGATTCCATATTCTCCTAAGGGCAATTGCTCAGTCATTGTTATTCATAGGCTCATATTAATTTGGTAAACTGAGCATTGTTTGGATTATTAAATTGTTTGTTTTGAATTTATATTTTCAATTTGAAAACATGCCATAGGACAAGAATTCAACTAGACAAAAGTTAGATTACACCACTAAAACCATTAGCCTGACTCTGATAAAAGTGAAAAAGATAATGGAAATTGTTAGAATGAAAGCTAAGGTGGAGTCTTAAAACAATGAGTCAGGACACACATAAAAACTTGTTTATAATCTTTGTTTGTAATATATTACAAATTATTCTAATTTTTTAAAAGAGCATTTACAAATCAAACTGAAACATGTAATTCACTAATTATATTGATTAATTAATTTGACAAACAATGCAGATCAGATTTATTTTTGGATTAAAAAAAATAATATTTGTTTGAAATAAACTGTGATATATATCAAAAACATGATGTATATCGCAAATGATATTTATATAAATATCATAAGACTTTTAAACCCTGACACTTCCATACTGAACAAAAGCACTAAAACCATGCATTCTTACCATTAGAAAAAATATTTAACATTGTAATATGCGAGCATAGTTTTACATTAATTCAAACTGTCTAAACTTGTCATAAATTGTGTGCTTTGTTGTGTATGAATAGGACTAGCTTAATGATCTCAACATTAAAAAATTACAATGTTCATAGCTTGTTTTCAACATTCTAATTTAAATTAACCCACTCCATGAAAAGGTATTTTCTTCATGGAATACTAATTGTTGTACTGTTCAGGAAGCACATATGAAATGTCATCCCATGGGTGCCGGTACAAACCTTGTTTTAAGCGCTTTTGGTCCATGTAATGACCTAAAAAAAAAAAAATTAATAACAAAAAGTTAAAATTAAAAAAAAATTCTAAACAAATGTCAGATTAATATAAAGTTAAAAATATCAAATATCATATGTTAACACACTCCATACTAAAGCCATATTTAAAAGTCTCTGTGGAACACGAGTAAAGCGGGAAATGTATTAAAACATCTTCAATTTTGTCAAGAGCTTTAAATAAATTTGGACATTCTAATACGTATCTAGCAGTGTTTGGAGGTCATCTATGGATATTTAGTACCAAAAGTGCCACTAGATCGCACATAAATTCGTTATTTCGATAGCAACAATCGATCTTTACAGCTAACATAAAGTTTGAGATTAGTTCATGTTTCTATCTGTGACATGGTTTTGTTTGCGTTTTATATTTATTATATAAGCACTGGTGGTTTTATCATCATTACTATTTTTATTCCTTCACACTTTTTTTGTAGGTTATTTTTTTTCATAAATTTCATATTTTGGTCTACCCTGTTTTTAAATGAAATTTTCTGATCATATCTCAGCTTTTTTCATGTATTCTGTGGCAGTGTTCATTTACTTATCTATAATGTTTTTATCTTCTTTAGACAAAGAGCAAAATAGACATTGGAAAAGTTGGTAGGCGAGGAACAAGATATCAGTGCAATATGTGCTAAGTTGGTTGGTTGGTTGGTTGGTTGGTGTGTTGCGCCCTTTTGAATTGTTTCATTAAAAATAAATCTTATTGGTAATAACATTTTGGGTTTTTCTTAAGAGTTTTAGTAGGCCTGGTGTTTAATATTAACTTTAGCCTTTATTGATATAGTTTATTACAAAAAATTTATATTGGTTCAATTTTTTTTAAACAGACATTAATTTTTTTTTATCAAAAGATATTTATTATCATGTATCATTCATCTGTATATTAGATTAAAGAGCATAATCTTATCCTTAAAAGGATGTAAATAATCATCATTATTTAATATTTACTTTGTTATTAGAAAAATAAATTATGTTAAAATGGCCAGCATTCCTGGCATGGGCCATGTATTTTCTGCCAGTGGTTAAACATGGTGTCTACTAAACTTGACCAATGAAATCCCCGACCTTTTCCCTGATCATTTCCTAAAATTCCCGACTAAAAAAGTATGTCATTTCCTTCTAACTCACCCCCCCCCCCTGCCTCCACCCTTGTTTTTCTATTAATCTTTTTTAAAATAATAATAATAAGTTTTAAAATTTGAGTTAAAATTGTTTCTAGGAATTAAAAATATTATTACACAGCTACAAACAAAAAAGTGACATTATAATTTACTGATTATTGTATTTCATATTTTGAGTAAAATATCATTTTCCAGGACTTTTATTACGATTTATCAAATTCCCGACTTATTCCCGTTTTTTCCCGATCACTTCAAATTCCCAGCTAATTCCAGTTTTCCCTAATGGTGTTCACCCTGTTAAAGTATTAAGTCCAAACAAAGTGTTTAATAAAAGCACCTTTAAAAATATTCTTATATATTTCTTGAAGTCTAAATTTTATTTTTCGGCTCGAAAATAAATTTTCAAATAGTTTAATGATAGTTTTTTTTCCCTAAATGTCAGCATTAAAAGTGGTATTTTGTAAGGTAATACAAGTAGTGGCTTTGTACATCAAGCCAATAGTGCTTTACAATCCATATCTACACAAGAACATTACATTTTTTTGGAGCTTAGTTTTAAATGAGAAGACTTGTGAGAGGCTAACTTTTAATAGTAAAGTGATATGGAAAAATGCTTACCAATGAAACCAATACTCCTGCCAAGAACAAATAAACTGTTAATTGATCCCATTTCAATGTATTCTTGGGCTTCTTCCCTGGAAAAATAAATAAATAAATAAATAATATAATATAAATATAAATAAGGCAATCACATAATTACACTTTTGGGTTAGCGATGAGGAAAGTGGAATTTAAAGGAAATATAACCACGTTTCCAACAAGAAAGAGTGGAAAACTGTTTAGGGAACGCCACCACCAGTATAAACAACCAAGATTACTTTTTTTTTTTTTAGCAAAGAGTCCTACTACCTGTTGTTGGGGTTGTACGCTTATGTACTAACTACGCTAATGGTTTTAGGGATAAGAAATGTTATATTCAAAGGAGGTGTACCCGCATTTGCGTGGAAAACCAACCTCAGTACACCCCAACAAGATACAAACCACGATTTGCCATCATCGGCAGTCTAGTCTACAGGAAGAAAAGTGCCACCGAAGTGGATATTTAAACTATATAATCGCTAGCTAAATCAAATGAGGATGACAGTATATCCCGTGCGCCCATCTATGTAGATGATTTACTCCAGGCTTCTTTAAATCCAGTGGTATGGTTTCATATTGTTCAAACACAGTAATAATCACGTTCTGTCTGAAAGTGATTGCATCTTACAATTTTTAAAAAAGATAAGCGATTTACAATTTTATATTGATATCTGACACTATAGCGGTCACATTATGATTCAACACTAGCAATCCTATTTTAAAGAAATACAATATTTCTAGCTCATATAGAGCTTCAACAAGTCTGGTGTGCATTTGATTTTGCTCAGAATTAAGAATACAGTGTAAATATATTAATAGTTCAGACTTGAAGTAAGATGCAATACATCAAATCTCAATGTCTAGGGATAAGGTTAACCATTGAGGAAAAGAACCCATAGCAGTGTCTTAGAGATTTAAATTCTTCTTCAGGACAAAACTATGCCTAGCTTTGGTAAAGAGCATAAAGGTAGGCTAAAACTCCATGGCTTGCACCCGCCATCAAGCTATACTGACCAAGCGACCAACACCATTAGCGATAATAGTGCTAACATTTGAGGATAGTGGATGCCATGTGGTCAGTACAACAAACCGTCCGGCCATTAATCTGTTTTCTAGACCTCAGCCACCACCAGTTTATTCAAATAGATACTCATTTGTCCGAGGCTGAGTTTGACCCTGTTCCAGACAAAATGCTTCACAGGAAAATTCAGGAAGCACCAGTGATCGAACCTGGGACATCTGAATGTGTAGCCAGGAACTGTTGGCTTCCTCACTATTAACTTTATTTACATTATTGTAAAGTGTTTCTACACTATCTTATTATATGTAACTATTATGAATGATATTCTATTCTGCTATGCCAAATTCATTGTTAGTAATGTATTGTGAGTGAATCATAACCGAGCCTAAATGTTTGATAAATAAAATATATATCTAACATGTCATTGAATTACTTACCTTGTAAAACTACCACTGTATCTCAGGAGGTCAACAAATGCTACAGCAATTACACCATCAACATTAAGAATGAGGTTAGGTTTTTTGGATGTTGTTATTTTCTCCACTTCAAGAGCATAATTGAAAACAGGTTTTGAAGGAAAATGTTCTAGTATGAAATCTTTAATAATTTTGACTCGCATATCAGGATTGTTGATCTGAAAATAACATAAAATATGTTAAATATGAATTTAGCTTGATTTTATATCCCTTTATTTAGTGCTCAAGATCAGTCCAGAAACTTATAACAGATAAACATTTAAATTTAAAAAGACATACAAATATGAACGTTGGCTAAAAAGTAATGCACAGTCGCTCATAACTTGTAAATGAAAAGAAAGTCAAATGAAACAAATATGGCATAAAAGTACATTTTATTAGATACAAAAACTTAATTCCTCCCCCCACATAGTCACCGCTACATATTTTCCCCAACCGTGAACCAGTTTTCTCATCCTGTCAATGAGGAATGCTGGCGGTCTTTCCTTGATCCGAGACATCACTGTGTTTCAGTTCATCATCCATGGTGAAATGAATACCCCCAATATCCCTCTTTAAATACAAAAAGAAGTGGAAATCACATGGTGACTAATCTGGTGAGTATGGAGGCTGTGGAATGGGTTGAAATTTCAACTTCACAAGAGCCTTGGCAGTTGCACGCATTGTCGTGTTGCAGAATTATCGGCTCCGTGGATTGTCAAACAAGACACACACGTCTTCTGAGGTGTTTTAAAGTCTCTATGTGTTCACAGAATTCACGGTCGACCCAGCTTTCAGGTAGTCAGTCACATACACATGTTTGGAATTTTTTTTATTGTGGCAAACCATAATACAGGTATTCCATGCTCTGCCGTTTTTCTACTGGGACGTAATGATGCACCCATGTTTTGTCCCTTGTCACAATATTGAAAAGAAAGTCATCTCCCTCGTCATGATAGCATTTCAGAAGCTGTTCACATTCCTTTTTGTTGTTGTTCTCTTCTGTGATTTTGCGTAGCATCTACCGCAAACAGATTTTATGGTAGACCAATTGTGCAATAAATTGTCCTACTCACTCTTTAAATATGCCTATCCAGGTGGCGATGCGTTGTCATGTGATGTGACGGTCATTTTGAATCAATTCAGTCACCTCATTTTGGTGTTTGTCATCAGTCACAGAAACTGGTCGACCACTGCGAGGTTCATCCTCGATATTCCCTTTACTAGTTTCCGATGCACAAACTTTTATCGAACAACTACTCATAGTACTTCGATCAACAGTTGAAGCAATATAAACAGCTTTTGGCGATGATGAATGTCACTAGCGTTTCCTTTTTCAGCTGTTTATAATTCAATCACTGCACATTGTTTAAGACGCGTTGACATAGCTGGCATACTCGAATCCATACCAATGGCGACTTGACAGAAAATGAGAGGCAGTGGGTCAACGAGTGTTGGAATGTTTGTAGTACGAGAATGTAGCTACAAGGTGGGACCACGCGCCTAGCTGTACTTTGTTTTGTTCTCTCGTTATGTGCAACTGTGCATTATTTATCATCCGGCACTCGTATAGAGAGAACCAATTACAATTGGGTACAAGACATTTGATAGGAAAATAGGAACAACGAAAAAGGTTAAAATAGCAATATATTATTAAAAGGAAAACTGAATGTTAGGAAAAAATGTTTCTATAAAAAAGTTTGATATACAATTTAACATAGATATAACACAAATATCTATAAGGATATAAGTTAAATAACTCTTATATGGTCGATCTTTCATCAAAATCAGAAAGTCAAGAGTTTGTGCTGCTTATACAATGGCTAAAAGTAATAATCTAAATTAAAGATGGAAAAATGTTTATAAACTTACAAGATACTCGAGTAGGTTAAATTATTATTATTATTAGCACCGCGTCTTACTACCCGTTCGGGTTATACACACATACACTAATGTGCAATGGTAGGGTGATTGTGAGATGAAACGCAGGACCTACAGTTTAACGTGGAATCCGAACCACGGTGCAGGCCTGGCATTCCTCACATTCACAAGATGTCTTGTCAGAGGTGAAAGGAAGGGTTTGGTAATCAGATAAATCTTTGCAGGGACCGAGGATTGAACCCTGGCCGCCAGCATAGAAGTCTGACACCTTACCCCTAGACCACCAGGTCACTGAGTAGGTTAAAGAATATCTATATGATCAGATATGTTACTATTAAATATAATTAGAAAAAATAAATAAATAAAAGCACTACAAATAAGTATGCATGAAAAGAGCGTGAGAGACCCAAATGGTTATGAATTTTGCTATAGGCATTATAATATTGGTTAAAAAGAATATGCATTTAGCAACAAATTTACAATTAACACTATCCAAAGAGAGAGAATAAATTAAAGTAATGGGATGGTAATCAATGTTAGCATATTCAAGCTTTGTCTTAGCCTAAGCCAAATAAAAGATTTCAGCAGTTAACTTTAATAAATGGATGAATTAAATTACTAAGCCATATTCAGTTTAGGAGATGAGAAATTAACATAATTGACATAATTGTGACAGTATAGTTAGTTGTTTTTCAGCACTGAGTTATTAGCCATTTGGGTTGTACACCTATGTAGTCTTCTAATTACTCTGATGTGATAGGGATAGGTAAGGTTAAATTAAGAGGAAGTGTACCTGCAATTGCATGGTGGTGGCTTGGGAAAAACTTTTAGGGTAAACCACCCTCAATACACCCGACCGGGATCAAATCACAATCTCCTAGTTATCCACAGACAAGTAGAAATGATTTTCAACGTTGAGATACGGATTTAGTTTTACTTTTATAATAGTAGCCTATTGTAATATTCCCTCTATACAATTTTGCAAATATAAATTCACTTGAAGGTTGTTTACATGTTTTTTTTAATACTTTTAGATCAGCAAATAAAAAGTAAATGAATAATGCATTAACTTATTAATGTCATAAATAAACAAATTAAAAGAAGGGGGCCTAAATTTAAGCTTTCGACAATACCACAAGTGGCTGCAAAAAAGGATAGAGCAATATGTGTATTTTGATGGTAAAATAAATATGTCATTAAGCCAATAAAAGTAAGACATAGATAAGCCAAAATATGTAAGCCTCTAAAGATTATACTGGCTTAAGTCAAAGGTTTTACTTTGATAATGGACCCCGAAAAGAGACTTTAGAGGATAACATATTCAAAGAATTCTACTAAGTTAAAGCCAAAAGATTTATTTTTAATAAAACCGTGTTGATTATCAGAAAGTGTTTTTTTGTAAATGGTGAAGGGTATGTTTATGTATTATCTCTCAAATAGTTTGTAAAACATGTTTAATAAAGCAATATGAATACTAAATTTGGGCACAGCTGAACATTGAACCAAACTCTAAAAGGAAAAAAAAAAAAGTTTTTATTTCAAGTGTATGTCTATAAGTAATTTAACAAAGCAATAACGCTTAAAAAAATACAATCTGTGTGTTATATACAAACATTTAGACAAAAAAAAATCAAAACATGTTTACCAAATTTAAAAAATTTGTCTGAGGACATAATCTAGTTCTTGACCTCTTTGAGTGCATGTAATGATCATATTATAATGCTGGGCCTTAGGCCTAAGTACCTAATATGTGGATTTAAGCCTTAAAATAATAAATTTAAAGAGATCACATAAATATAAATGGAGTTAAATTTCCAGAGAGCTTTATATTTTTTTAGAAACATTCCAGAAGGTTTAAGGCTACGATAACTTCAACATAAACGTATTCTATTTTATTTTATTATTCCACTTACAGACTTGACTCTGTGACCAATGCCCATGATAAGTTGACCCTTCTTTCTCATGGTGTTTACAAACTCCATTGGAATGAGTCCTGTGTCATAAGCTTCACTGAATTGTTTGGCTGCTCCATCAAGTGCACCACCAAACCTATCTCCCTGGATGAGACAAAAAATATATATATATAAAATAATATACAGGCACTTTTAAAAAGATGAGAAATCAATCAACCAATGAACTATTACTTCTTAACCTTGAATTTTTAATAGATTAAAAATAATAATTGTATGGCTATTGATCATGATTGATCATTGGTGGATGTAGTACCAGTTATGTTATCATTGACGGGCTTATTAGCGAGCGGGCATTATCTCTGAGGGATTTTGCTCTGATAGGTTCAGAATGGAACTGTTGTCTGGACCAATGGTGGATATAGTGTTGATTTTGTTATTGTTGTTGGAGTTAATAGAGGGCGTCATATCAATTATTCTTGATGGAATGGCAAGTGTACAAGTAGTCCTGTTGGGCGGGGGGAAATATTGTGGCTAACGAGGGCTTGGCAGCAACTAAAGGAGGATTACTGGATTTGGGTCTGCTTATATCTGGTGCTGGAAGTGGCGTAGTTTTGAGTGTGAAGATACAAAGTTTAGACAGTTTTCGGAGATGGTCATTGGCTTTTTTTGCTTGAATATCTACTGCTGTTTGTAGAATACTGTTCACAAGTTGCATGAGATGAGAAGAGGATAGAAAAACTATTTTGGTA
>CABFOW010003347.1:25365-66575 GCA_902141385.1 Timema californicum
CTTCCTTGATGTGAATCTGTTCCTTGAAAACAACCAAATTCGTACCACTGTACATATAAAACCCACCAATCACCAACAATACCTCCACTACCATAGCAGCCATCCTTCATACACAAAAAGGTCTCTACCATTCAGCCTTGCCAAACAAGCTGAACGGATATGTTCAGAACCTGACGATTTAACTGAATATTGTAAACAACTCTCCACAGATTTCCAAAGTAGAGGTTACCCCAAGCCTCTAATAGAAAATCAAATCTCCAGAGCACTCTCCAGGGATGACTACGACCCTCCAAAAACAGTTGAGGACATCCCTCTCACAACCCAATACCATCCTGGTCTACAAAGTATCAACACCATCCTTAAAAGTGGCTACAAATTCCTAACAAGCTATACCCAGACCCAAAACCTTCTTCGTTCACCCCCAAGAGTCACTTTCAAACGGCCACCCAATCTCCACAATATTCTAGTCCATCCCAAACTTCCTGACCCCAAGAGAAATCCAAGAAGAAAAACAGACTACCAAAGGTTCATAACCCTGCGGTAGCACCCGTTGCAGCACATGTGGAATCCACCTACCAGCTACATCCTTCAACAACAAAGTAACCAAATTGGAATACAAGATCCCTGGTTATTACAATTGCAAAACCGATAACTTGATATATCAACTACAGTGCAAATCATGTGATGCATAATATATAGGCCTCACTACAGGTTCTCTCAGACAGCGAATGAACAATCATCATTTTGACACAAACCACAAAAGATCCGGACAAGCCTGTACCCATCCATGCCGGTACCCACAACCAGGACTTTCAAAACTGCTACACCACCAAAATATTAAGAGCATTTCCCGAACAGTGCAACAGTTCCCAACTTAGACAGTGGGAACTGGCCCACCAATGGATTACTAAATCAAGATTACCACCAGGCCTCAACAGAATATAGCTTATTTACACAATATTATTATTTTTCAAATTAACAGTATTATTTTTTTAAATATCACTTTTATTATCATTATTTTCTCATCTATTATTATTTTTATTATTATCATCATCAGTTTTCTATAAATATTGACCAAAGCCAAGGAATTTATCTTTACTCCCAAAAACAGTTGGCATAATGTGTTTCTTAACAGTTTCTTTTTAAAATTCAAAATGGAGTAATCCATTGTGTGTGTTATTTTGTACTCTCTTCTTCTTTGTGTTTGATAAAGGCAACAATGCCGAAATATTATTTTATTTGTGTTAAAATGTGTGTGTGACTACTTCTACTATAGAAGACAGAAGAAAGGAAGAAGAAGTCACCTTTGTGCATCAGATTCTTCCCACATTTTTCCTCTTTCCCTAGGTGGGCTTTCATCATCAAATTTATTCTTAGTAGTTTATTTTTCCTTTTTCTTTAGTTTTATCAATTTCCATTATCATTAAAATAACTACTCACATAAGATAGGCAGCAAGTTTAGGTTTTAAGTTTATTTTTAATTTATTTTACCCTCTAAAAAAGAATATTTAAAAATTTAAGGATATAATTCATAAATCTTAAAGTTCTTAACAGCATATGTATGATATACTGTATATTCCAAACTTATTAAATATAATGTTAGGAATTAAGACATGTCATTAAAATGTTTCATATTGTGGTTTTCAAATTTGACATGCAAAACAGAAAACAATAACGTTTTTAATATCCTTAAGTGCATATGGTCTCCATTACAGCCGCTAAGCTAGAGTAACTGTTTATTTGATATTGATGATGAAGCACCAACAGCTTTGGTTTTTGTTTGGAATAAAAACCAACATATATATCTAGAAAATAAAGAAAGTCCATCAAATGTATAGTTTAAAAGAAAATGGGACTAATAAACAATAATAAAATAAGGCTAAAATTGTAGCCGTTGTTGTTAAAGACTTGAACTTACTATTGTAAGAAGGCCGGAAACCACTGATGACACCAAATCTTTGCCAGCACGAGCACATACAATGGTGTTATGTGCACCTGATACTGCAGGTCCATGGTCCGCTGTCACCATTAAGCACATCTCAAAGAACTTGCAAACATAAGGAGGTAAGCAACGTTGGAACCATAGAAGAGAGATTACACCTCCAATACCAAGATCATTTTTCAGAATCTGAAATACATAATTAACTCAGTAATTCTTTAAATTAAAAGGGCCAATAGCTGAAAACTATAAAAGTATGAGAAAATATTTTGGGGTTATTACAGTAAGCATCTGGGTTTATTAAGGTGTTTCTATTCTAAGTATAATATTGAGTCACAAATTTAATTCAAGTTATTTATTGACTATAATTTTAAGTACATCCCCAGTAGAGGAAGAACATTAAATTCGTCAAAAATTCAGGCAAAACCATAGTGTTTTAGTTGCGTACCAGGTAAACAATGCATAATACATTATAAAAAATCAATCAAATATTCTTAAATTAAGAGTTAAGAGATGACTTAAATTATGTTTAACAAAAATGAATTATTGTATAGTACATTTAATCATATTTTAACTAGCTACTATGGTATATTGACTATATTCTGAAAAGGAATAAAGAATATTTAAAGACACTGACTGAAACATCATCTAAGTTTAGGGGATACACGTTTTATATTTTTTTAAATATTTTGCAAGTATAAAAAGATATATATAGTTTCTGAACACAAGAGTTTAAAAAAATATATATATGTGAGTGATATCCACAAAATCACTAGAACTGGAGATACAATTAATAGCTTACACCGAGTAGGCTCTTCTAGTTCATGTTTAAAAAAATCACTGAAAAAATTTATAATATTCAGTAACTTTAAAATCTACCTCCAATAACAAATCCCCTTCTTTTTATTTTCTGAGTTTTCCAGATGTGTATCAACCTTGAATCAATATTTTACATACCGATAGATTTTCTTTCTTACCTAAATGTTATGTTTAGTAATCAAAATATAGACATGGAATTACGATATAGGTAGGGGTGTGTGAATGGTTGGTTTTTTTCACAAATATTTTCAAATCAAATAGTGAAAGCTTTGTATAAAATACCAATATTTTTGAATCTGAATGGTTAGTAAAATCGCAGTTCAACTTTGTATTTCTTTCAACCTACTTTCAACCAACTAAAACTTTGGAAAAATGATCTTATCGATCTTATCTATCTTATCTATCTATCCTCTTCACAGTTTAACCCGTATTATGAAAAAATACTGGACGTTCATTAAGAGTTTCACTCACCTCGAGCACCATTATATAAATATTAAGACATAACTTAGGTATTTATGATTGTTTTGCATTATCAATGTATAAGTAAGTTTTGAATAAAAATTAATGAACAAGTCTTTGGCCTGTCAATTTTTTATTTATTTTTCCACTCACCCCTCCTGTAAATAAGTTTGCACATCCCTGGTCTAAGACCAAATCAAGGATTGAAGCCAAAGTTTTATTATTATGTATTCATAAGTAAGTAAATATAAGAGGACAATAAGGACATATAATTATATAAGTTACTCTACTCAATACAAAAATCTTGACTTCATGGTGCTGGGTGGATGAGTGCTGATAAAGATCAAATCAATCAAATTAAATAGCAAAGTGTAAATTTCTGGAATAAAATGCATATAAATAGTAAAATTGTGTACATCAAATTAGATCTATTTCATTTATTTAAAGTTGACTTTATTATTAATAAAAATGTTTCTTATATTATAGATGCTTAGGAAATACTAATCGTTAATGTTTATTGCAAAAGCATCACAACTTACATCACTGATGGGCATGCCAGCATAGTTCACCTCCTGACCTCTTTCATCACAAATACTTGTCATGAAGGATGCTGGCTTCCTGATAAGACCGAGTTCCTTGAATGTAAAACAATAAGTGTGTGTTAATTCAGTCAATTTGCCCAGAAATAATTTTTTAAGCAAAGTTTTTTATAAGTATATTCAATGGGTTGTTAATATATAAATGAAACCCTTAAAAATGTATCTTTGAAGCTCTCTCACTTGCTGAAACTAACAAATAACTGTTGATAAACAGCATAGCCAATCCCCTCAAATTACGAGAATGGATGAATTTCCAACCTATCGATATCCCACCCACCCCTATTAAATATGTTAATTCCTGTGAACTTATCAATATTATTACATAGTTAGAGACCTTCAATCAACTCCGTCATTTTCTTAAGGTCTCAAGAATGTTTACTCTTATATTACCAAGAAGTGTGATGGTTATTTCACTTGTCTCTAAATCTAATTACATACATGCCATTATTTTAGCAATTACAGTTAACATATTGTGTACCATCAGTTTACCAGTTTAACCTGAAAGGTAGCAAGCTTAGCTTGCTTGGTACAACTATGGTGTAACTTAGTTCATAGGGCCATAGTGCAATCTGTTAAAATAAGACTGCACTCCTTCAGAATAAATTAAGTGTACATCTTTTTAGTTTGAGAGAGAGAAAAATACAAATCTAGGATTTATAAAATGGCCCTGTTTAGTTTTATTGGCGAGTTTGAAATATGAAGACTAACTACTCCTACCTAACAGATTTGATAATGCCTAGTATGTTACATAGACTTTGATAAAAATGGATTGCTTGAACTAAAAATTATCAATCACTAAAAAAAATTAAAAAATGCATTCTACTACTATTAGAATTACTTTAAGTTTGTATTACATCTATTCTGCACATAAACAAACAATATGTAAGCACTACAGTAGGTTTGAAGAAATTAAATCTATTTGGTAAAAATTAAACAAGTAAATATTTTAAATTACCCTGGCCCATGAATAGTCCATAGGTACTGTCGGGGGTGGAACTTCAGGAGCAGGCACAATATCATCATTTTGAACTAAATATTCATAGACTTCTTGAATGAGATCACCCAGTGTGTCAAATGACTGTGGAACATGAGCACCCGCTTCCTTTAAAGCTTTATTCTTAGCTATTGCAGTTTCTCTGTCCGAATTGGCACATGACCCAGCATGACCAAATTGAACTTCTGAAGTAAACATTGCTGCAAGGAACAAATTAATTGCTTAGTAAATAGACTGTTCACCAAGCAATATAAGTCAATTTGAAATAGTACAACACAATTTTTTTTAAATATAACTATATTATAATTGGAAGAAGGTATAGGAAAGGTGAATAGAAACATATAAAAGCGAGACAAACACAATATGGCCTTTACAATGAAAAGAAGAACACAGTTCACACTTTACACTGCTGCCAATGGACAAGGAGGTAATGGTTGCCTCTTAAAGAAAATTGATCGTCACCACCCAATCCCCCGCCCAAAAAAATTTAAATATAACTGTAACTATATAGTTTAAAAACCAATACCTTATTGTGAAAAAACATTAATAACCATGAGGTGCAAAAAAATTACACTACAATCGACATAGCTAAAATATAGGGTTCTGCAAGCTTGGGATTTTCATGCGAGTCGAACTCGAGCGGAGTATTTCTTAAAGCTCTAGAGTTCTAGTTGAGTATATTCATAATTTTAAAATGTTAAAAAGTGTATATTTGTTTATATTAAAAGTAAAATAGTAGGCCCAAATTTAAAATGTAATCAGTCAAAACAAACATAAAATGCAAATATTACATCCTTAAAGTTTGAGATTTTAAAAACACATTAAAACAAAACATGTTCTTAAAATAGGAATATCACTTATTTTTATAAAAAGGAGATAATTTTGAAGGAAAAAAAGTTTGTAAACGGAAATAAGCCTATCGGGTTTTAAGTTATAAATAGCACATTTAAAAATAAGAACACACTCACTACTAAAATATAATATATAAAAAGTAATTAAAATAGTTTCGACACTCATGTCTTAAAGGACATTAAAATTGCACTAACAATAATAATAATAGTTAATAGAAGTAATAATTGCCTAATGGCTTGGAAATATATAATAAGAGTGTAGAAACACTGTACAATAATGTAAAGTAAGTGAAAGTAAAGGAAGGCAACCTGAAAGGATAGTTAAGTTAGGCCTAGATAGGAACAAACACACACCTCTCTTCAGTTCTTCTGAAACTCTTACATTTCCCAATTCTTCAAAACTCCAGTTGTTTTAATTTTTTGGAAATATTCCTTTTCCATATGAAAAGCAAATATTTTAGAAAATTTCCAACAATGTGCAACTGTGAAAAGTGTGAGGAAAATTGAAGAGAGAAGTGTGTTTGTTTCGTTCTACACCTAACTAAACTATCCTTCAAGTTTGGCTTCCTTCACTATAATTTATTTTACATTATTGTACTGTGTTTCTTGTCATATTAAAAAAAAGGTTAATAAAATTGACGTTTTAATAAGCCTAATATTTCCCCAAAGTAGCTTTCGTAACTTAATTTACCCTACTAAAAATATAAGATTTTAACACAATTAGAAATTTGAAGTGTTTCATATTTTGTTTGTTATTCCTTAGTGTAATCATGTATTATGTCTTCTGTCCCAATAACATTCCTCTATGGCAGTTGCAAATGCGCGTTGTATGGGCTCTCGGGAGAAATTTTATTATTGAGAAATTTATTTCAACTCAATTTCTAATACTTTGTTGCTTATAAAAACTGATATTTATACTATAAAATTAAAAATAAGACAATTGAAGTAATATTTCTAATAAACAAAAAAGATATTACCTGCTTTTTCTTATGTGTTAAGTCTGGTAAAATATGTATTGCAATAATTATGACCAACAGTGATTTCAGACAAGATAACCAACATAACTCTATAACTAAATAGTAACTAAGGTAATGCTAGTTATGAATCTAAACATATTAATAAATACAAGTTTTAAATGTCTGAAGTTTGAGAACATTCAATATAAGATATTCTCGAAGTTAAATTTTATTTCATAAAGGGACCAGGTAAATACAGTAAAAATAATTATTATTCAATTATTTAGTAATCTATTTAGCAATTTTTATTTTTATTGCTTTGTCATGGAAATACAAGTACACAACTTCAATCAATGCTAATTCAAAATGGACAACAATATTGGATAAGTTTACCGGTCGAAAGTAGTTTTAAAACTCTATTATGTTATTAATGTGAAAATTGACTTCAATTCTAACAATTTGTTAAGTAACCGAATGATCTATAAGTGGAAATGCCAATATCATTTAAATTAAACAACCTATATTTATTCATTGGTTTTAAAAATTGATTATTACGTACAAGTGGAAGCTCAAAAGTGATGAGTCTACAAAACTTTCACCCTCGATCTCGAGCTTAAATTATGAGAGCTCAGCTCGAAATCCTAGTATTCAGAGCCCTACTAAAATAATATGTATATACCTGCACAAGTTCCAATACACCAAGCTACCAAAGGCTTTGTAAGAATATTATTTTGTAGAGCTTCACAGACTTCATATTCTTCAACACCACCCACTTCACCAAGAAGAACAATCATTTTAACCTAAAAGAAAATTCTTGTATGACTATGTTAAAAGTATTTACAATACACCAATACCCCTTCTCTAACAACATATTTAATACATATATACATATAACTATTTGCACAAAGATTTGTTTTAAATGTATGGAAAAAAAAAATTAACACTTAAATTTTTCTCTTTCCATAGTGCCCCTGAAAGGGGTTTAAGCCCTGACCCTTCAATCAGTCAATAAGGATAGTGCCAAGCTAAATCTGCGAGTGACATTTAATAATGGAAACTGTGTTGATATATTCAATATAAGGTAACAAAATTGTTCCCCAAAATAGTTTGGAAAACTTCTCTATCAGAACACAATAATATCCTGATCCAGGTCTATATATATATAAAAAAAAAGTATCAAAAATTGTTACAAAATCCTAACTAGTTCACGAACAACATAAGGTCAGTTCCTTAAAAAAAGTTTAGAAACGGCGACATAAAATTATTCTTCGCACAAGGCCACACAACCCTGACAAACCAAAGGTTTTCCCCTGAATTAAAGGTGTATGGGTGTGATTTTTTTGTATGACTGGGCAATCAAAAGTGATCTGGATATTTTAAGCTATTCGAAGAGGCAACACTTCACATTAGTAAATTAAGCCTGTAGTAATGCTAATGCCATTCCACTAGTCAACACATTAAAGAGAGGTAATAAGAATCACTTCCATTAATATATGTTTAAAAAAAAATTTAAAGACTTGATTTTGTTTTTCACTGGACAAATTGATTTATTTTTTGACGGGTAAAAACCCTTTATGATATTAACAGCTTTGGAGTCATGGTATAAAACAAGACTATTGGATAAACTACTATAGTTGAGATTGGTAAACAATCTCATTTAAGAACAGTCCAGCCCATATTTCAAAACATGATCGTTGGTGTGTTTTCAATGAGATTATGCTTCAACTATCAATCAGTTGGGATAGTACTAGAATCAACATATGGACAAAGGAAAAGGAGAGTGCAGTACAGATGCAATAGAGACTACTGTTACATGTAATTATTAGAGCTTTCACGATTAAAAGCACACATTTCCAAACAAATTATATTTATTATTAAGTAGCTTAAGCTTGTAAATACTAAATGAATAAACTAGCCATGGATGATGATAACTAATATATTTATAAATTATCTCAAAGGATGAAGTTTGAGGAAAATATGAAATCCATTGCGTTTTGGAAAGACGACGAAATTCCCTCATATGAAAGGAATTGCATGGTGGTTCAGTGACCCAAGAAAACTGGCTTTTATTTTTCTGGCTTTATTTGACCAAAGAAGATAGCTTAGATCCCAATTTGTACTAGTTATTAAAATATAATCATGATTCTAAAGCATGAGCAATTAAATTCTATAGTTTGTAACTGATTTTATTGTAATAAACCTCTAGTGCTAGGGTTTGTGCTTTTAGCCCTTCTGTATTTTGTAAAGAATGTTTGATTTTGTGTTGTGAAATGTGCGTGACAAATAAAATAGGTAGTAAGACTAACATTTCCTCAGGACTCAAGTGATGGATGTTTTAATATTTCGTAAGCATTACAATAATTATGTGCTAAAAATTCTGTTCAGCTAAGAGTATAAAAAAAAGGTCTAATATACCCAAAAAATTCTTAGAAGCGCCCTAAATGGAATATAAGTAGCCATAAACACAAATATATGAAATATTTTAATAAGAATTTAAAAAATATTAACAAACGGAACTAGGCATCAATGTAGTTGCTCAAAAAATACCTAATACTTACTTCAGGATCTGCTTGGTATCTTAATAAGTGATCCATGAAAGTAGTGCCTGGATACCTATCACCCCCGATTGCAACGCCTTCAAGAACACCATTTGTTGACTTTGAAATAATATTGTTCAATTCATTTGACATTCCACCAGATCTCGAGACATAAGCAACACTGAAAAATAAAAGTAAAAACTGTCAAAGGTTCATGTAAGTCTAACTTTAACCAAAGAATAAACAGGCATAAAATGAACCAATTAGACTAAGACAATAGTAAATCTTTTCAGTTTTGGGCTTGAATTTGGAGCACCTTTTAGTTGAACAATTTGTGATACTTGAACAGGAGGTGGGAGACACCAACATACCAAATGGTATAGTGGAACAAATTAAGTTTGTTGGTTAACCAGTGTTGTAAATGTATGAAAAGAGAATTTAAATTCTCAAATACACTTAAAAAAGGTCTTACATTGATTAAGCGTGTTGAATAAATGTATTGATAACTGTATTCAGCCAAAATATACCATAAAATAAAGTTTATTTAAAGGTACAATAAGAATATTAATATATTATTCTAAAATTTTTGTAGCATCAAGAAATGTCACTCCCATGGTTGGTAGTAATGTTTACAAAAGATATTTATTTATTTTTATACTTTGGTATAATACAATACTGCAACATTCATGACTGAGAAATAGATTTTTAGCAGTGCATGTACTTGAAAAACATTTCATTATTTGGTAGTAGCATTTTAATCTTAGGGTTGGTGCAAGTATTACTGCATATTTTGGGACGTATACAAAAATTAGCCATATTTTTATAGAAATTATCATTTTCAAATTTTAAACATAGTTAAAACATTACCTGCCGGGGCGGTAAAGCTTTGAATGTAAAATGTTGTCCATCATTCCTCCAGTGTTCCCGATTTTGAAGCACCCAGGTTTAATACCACCAACTGTTGCAGGTCCAATGATTGTAACCCTTTTCTCCTCAGCCATGAGAATGAGTTTCCTAGTCATATTTTCAGGGATACCTTCAGCAATTATAGCAATTGTACGGATCTAAAAAAAAGTAACAAGGGTTTGATTTTATTTTAAATCATTATATTTACTAACATTAGTTATACTTTTAAAAATTATTTTTATTGTTTAAAAATAACACATTTTGCTAGTAATAAAATAATCAGTATAGACTATTGAATGGGGCATTATATTATTATTATTAGCACCGCGTCTTACTACCCGTTCGAGTTATACGCACTTGCGCTAATGTGTAATGGTAGGGTGATTGTGAGATGAAATGAAGGACCTACAGTTTAACGTGGAATCCGAACTTCGGTGGAGGCTTGGCATTCCCCACATTCACAAGATGTCTTGTCAGAGGTGAAGGAAGGGTTTGGTAATCAGGTAAATCTTTGCCGCGACCGAGGATAGAACCCCGGCCGCCAGCAAAGAAGTCCGACACCTTACCCCTAGGCTGCCAGGTCACTGACTGCTGCTAAATAAAAGTTGTTCAAATTTATAGTATAAATCTAACACAATTTTATTAAATTTATTTTTATTTTATCTTATTCATGTCAATCATATTATTTTGATAGTGGTGAGTAAATACTAATTAAATTAAATTGGCAATAAAACAGTTAAAATATTACCTGTGGGTATTTCATAGCTTCAATGGTACTTTCATATGCTGAGCGTAAAGATGCAAAGTTCACAAGAACATCAGCATGTCTATTTTTTGTAATAGCATCCTCCATACTCTTGAATACTATAGTAAAAATAATAAAATATTTGATTATTATTTCATAAATTTAAATTAGTTCTTAGTTCAATGAAATATATAAATTATTAGTATGCAATTGGGAAATAAAAAGTAATAATTGCCCAATTGCTTAGAAATATATAAAAAATGTTGAAACATTGTAAATTATGTATCTGATATGAAAGAAATGCAGCCACTAAAAGGATTGTTGCTGGGTAAGGACTTGATTGATAAAATAAACTTCTTTCTACAATTTTTCATATTTTATTTGTACTCTAATCACTATTTGATACACATAAATTTTAATTTTTTGGAAATAGTCTGGAATCATATTAATAAAAACACAGAGTAAAATTGGCGCTATATTTGAAAAAGTTGGAGAATAAATATTAGATAGAAAAAAAAAATTGTTTAACTGCTAAAGATATAAGAAATCAAGTATGAAGAAAAAATCTTTGGTATTATTTAGCTTTAACCCAACTATCCTTCCAAATTAAGATTTATTTCCTATTGCCTACATTATTTGACATTGTTTCCGCACTGTGTTTATACAATAAGGAAATAAGGTACTAAGAGTGTTTATTTTGATTAACATTGTTCTCTTCATTAAAAAAAAAATTGCTTCAATAACATATTTTAAACTTGTACTAAATCGAATATGTAATTTTATAACAACAAAATCAAGAAATTCTGAAAAGCTGAACTAATTATTAAAAAATAAATATGTGGATGTAAAGCCGGTTTCCCTGCTTTGCTTAGCCAAGATACTTTATTTTGTTATTCTAGATTTCAAAATATAAGACATACATTTAAAATAACCCCCCAAAGATAAAATTCCCATTTTTGAAGAACAAGAAAGAGTTGAATTAAAAAAGAGTAATAATTATATTAATGCAATCTTCAAATTTTATCATAAAGGAATAAGTCCTGATATGAAGCAATGAGGTTTTTTCCCCCAGTTATTTACTCTAACTCTACGCCAATGAGGGTACACTTCCCCTAAATTCTACCTTCCTTACACCCTAAAACTTAAGCGGCAAGTGTATATGCAGTTAGCCCAAATGGGTAGTAAAACTAAGAAACACACTTTACTTAGGAAATAACTTGATCCTAAAACAGACCCACAGCCAAATCCGCAAAAAGTAAGAATTAATAGGCTAAAATTACACCATTTTGATAGAATTACTCAAGGGCTCTAAATCAGTGGTATTAAACCTGGGATATGCACTCTCACGGTAGTTCATGAAGACATCAGAGAGGGTACATATTTTTTTAAATCCCTGCTTCTTCCTAACTGTTCTGGTTGTAAGCATATGTACTAATTACTCAAAAGGGGCAAGCATGAGGAAGGTTGAATTTAGAGAAGTGTATTCCCATTTGCATGGGGGGAGGGGACAGGAACCATTTAGGAAATACCCACCCTCAGTGCATCCTATCGGGATTTAAACCTTGATCACCCCACCATCGACAGTATAATCTATTGTGAAATTAACACCTTAGACCTTGGGCATATTTAAAATGTATATGCAAGTATATTTCTCATTTAAAACTTACTATGGATGTAATTTAATTTAGATTTAGATTATAGAATATGTATAATTTGCATCAAGCGCCAACAATTTGGGGGGGGGGGGGGGGGCAAAANGGGGGGGGGGGCAAAAAGTTGGAGAGAAATTATATTTGAGGTTAAGCAAACAAAAAAGATTGAATACCATTGCACTAAACGAAAACTTAGAAAATATTATGAATTACAAGACAAGTTCACTTTTACTTTGTACAGAATGATAGCAAGCAATTAAATACCTGGAAGCAGTATTTCCTTGTGACCCCAGTAAAACTTTTGCTTATGATCTCCAGTGAAAGGGTAAATCATTGCTACGACAGATGGTTCAGTTCGCCGACATACAAAGTCAAAATCCAACATACCCTGAAAATTTTGGGTATATAAATCTAAGCAAAAATATATCTATATATATAAATATATGTATATTAAAACTATATTTTCACTTTTTTTTTAGAGTCAAACAGTATCATCATTAATCTTGGGGGCACTTAAAGCATGTGGGAGTAATTAAAGTTAGGGAGACAATTTATGGGGATCAGCAAATTCATACAACAGTTTTTGCAATAACACCTTTGCCATATTGTGTTATAAGCTCGTTATGAAAAATGGAGAGAGTCCTTGTTAAAAAAAACATTAATTTTCTTTATAAATAATAAGTATATACAGGTTGTTGCAAGATTAAACAGCCAAACTTTGGGAAGTGATATGGAATCGAAAACTAAGTAAACATGTCCTTTGCAGATTAGCTTGTTTTCACTTCCTTTTAGAGCAAACAGCAAAAAACTAAATGCAAACACATTTTTCTGCATAAAAAGTGAAATAACACAAAACATATTTATAAAAAACACCTTGGTAAAAAAAGTTGTGCAGCATTAAATTATCACTAAAATTACACCTAGTTTTTTCCAATCATTTGCTTAGTTTAAAAGGAATATGGTATGAAACATCAAATGATATATATGAACGTCATCAAAAAACCACAATATTTGGCTAAAACCATGATATAAATTCAAAAAAATAGGTTAAAGAATCTCTTCAAAAATTGTGCACCTAACTTGGGTGTGGAAAGGTGTGTAGAATTTTTTTTAACAATTACTTTTATGACCCTATACATGATATTTCTTTGAATATAAAAATGATCTGGTTTCAACTCAATGGCTATCCTCCTCACTAAGGCAGAGGTCCTCGAAAGTTGCTTAATAAACATTTTACTGCAAGATATATCAGTCGTGCTGCACCTGTGGCTTGGCCTCCCTCCACCTTCACCTGATTTAACACCATTAGATGATGTTGAATGGGGTGCTTTCAAGCAAAAGTATATTAAATTCCTGTTAATGACCTTCAATCATTAAAACCAAGGATAGTGCATGAAAGCGAAGAAACTACAAATGCGCATCATCAGTCACTAATACTGTCAATGAGTGCAGTGCTTGTCTCCAGGCTGGAGGCAATCATTTTGAAGACAATAAATTAAATACTTTATTTAATACCTATATTTTTATGTTGTTTGGTTTTTTTTCTCTTCAAAAGTAAGCGAAAATAAGCTTTTCTACAAAATAAATTTTGAGTTAGTTTTTAGGTTCCCTACCACTTTCCAAAGTTTGGGTGTATGATCCAGGAACACCCTTAAGAGTTTTGATATTTTGATTCAAATATCAAAAGTTATAAATATATAAAATAATAATTTTTTAGAAATCAAGATAATAAAAAATTGTGAATACTAAAACAATATTTAATGAAGTATTTTTTTGTATCATATAACAAATGTTGCTTCAATTGAAGAAATAATTATATAGAGATGGCTGTCAGGAACTGAGCTGTGTTCATAGCAATTTAATAGCTATATTATAAAAATTACTGAAATCTAAAAATGTGTTGGCTTATTTATTAAATTTTGCAATATCACATTACTAACTTTTCAGATTATACTAACTCCTCCCTAATTTTATTCGAATACCAAAGTTTGTTTGTTTCCTAGTCTGCTGGGCACCTTGTGTTAAATTAGGCAGTTTAATGTATCAGAAATTACCTGAACCGCTCGAGTCTGCATGCCCCAAACAATTGCCTTGGTTTTTTTGGCGAACAACATGGATGGAGAAGCTTGTTCTAAACCTATGTCTTCTTTTACCCTTTGATTGGCTATATGTGCTGCTTCTTTAATAATAGAGGATGTAAGAGAAGAAGAGCTAGTTGAACTTTTTCTTGACTGCTGTGGGCTATCCTATAGAACAGATATATTTTAAAAACGACAAAATGGACTTTGGTGATGAAATGATACAATACATAATTTTAAGTGTGTGTGTACCGATTCTTGCTAGCTAATCCCGACTATCAGCATATTAACACCAATGGGGTGGAGATAAGGTTGAATTATTTAGGAAATGTACTCACATATACCTGGAAGTGTGAAGAACTATTTAGACCTACTTTGATGGTTAAATGATCCAAGATATCACCACTGCAATAGAATGAACTGCGGATAACTGGGATATTGGGGTCTGAATTTCTGTCGGTTGTACCAAGGGTGTTTTTCCTAAATGGTTTTCCAGCCTCCTTCCATATAATTGTGGGCACACTTCCACTAAATTCATACTTACTCAACCCTAGATTATTTGATTAATTAGTACATATGTGAATAACCCATAAGGGTAGTGAGAAATGGCACCCAGTAATCAATTTAGGAAAAAAACCTCTAATTATATTTGGATCCAACTTCCTGGTTACCAGCAAACCAGACCAAAATGAGTGAAACACCAATGAATTTAAAATTATGTTGACTAATAATAATAATAATAATTATTATTATTATCATTACTACTACTACTAACACAGTGTCTTACTACTCATTCAGGTTATACACACTTACGCTAGTGTGTAATGAATGGTAGGGTGATTGTGAGATGAAATGGAGGACCTACAGTTTAACGTGGGATCCGAACCACGGTGGAGGCCTACGGTGGAGGCCTGGCATTCCACACATTCACAAGTTGTGATTAATACACGTCTTGTCAGAGATGAAGGAAGGGTTTGGCAATCTGAGAAAGCTGTGCCGGGACTGAGGATTGAGCTCCAGACTCCTAACACATAAGTCTAACACCTTACCCCTAGACCGCCAGGTCACCCTGAATTTAATTAAAGTCTTTTAAATTATAATTAATATACATCAATGACCATCAAATTAATTAAACACTGTATATTCAACTAAACAAACATGTTTCTATAGTCAAAAGTGATTTTTTTCATATATGCATGAATTTAACATGTGGAACAGTAAAAAAAAAAGTGTTTCAAAGTATTATGATATCAGTAGTGTTTACTATAAATGAGTATAAGTGTTTTTGGGCAGTTACTCATTTTTAATTAAGCTTTGCTTATGGTAAATTCATTAATTTTGATTCTCATAAATAAAGTATAGAAACAAATAGTCCAATTATTCAGTCTCTAAAGTAAATACCTTTATGAGTTGAAGGGTAATGATAGGTACCTTGCTTTGACCTCCAGGCAGAAGGAAATTAGCAGTGGCAAACTCTACCTCTGTTTCTTTAGGTATGGGTTTTTTTCCAAGAGCCATTCCCACAATGGAAGTCATGTGTGTTTCAGGTCCAAACACATACAAAGGAATAAGGAGATTTTTACCAACCTCCCGCATTACTCTGTGAAACAAGTTAATGTTTATAATAAAAAATGCTTAATTTGTAATGCAATAATGAATGTTCATAGTAAAAAATGTTTCACTTTTAAAGCAAAACTAATGTTTTGTAAATAATATTGGTTACATCTTAAAATTACTTCATAGAAGGTATTTAAGGCCCTTTCAAACAAAGTAGCCAATATCTAACAAACCTGTTTAAATATGTATCAGCATTCAGAATAATCCTTGTTAACACCCACTGAACAATGATAAATGATAAATTGTAACCTTGATTAAAATTTGAGAAATTCAAGTAATATTCAAGTTATTAAAACAGTTTCAAATTTCAAATACAATAGGGGTATGTCTGCAGCTCGAAATTTTTCATGAAGATCTCTAGTAACAAGTCGATCTGGAGCGAGCATTACATGACGCTACAGAGTATAAAACCAATCTCGAACGAGCTTTTCATGACGCTCCGGATTATAGTCGATCTAGAACAAGCTTTTCATAAAGCTCTGGAGTAAAGAGTTGATCTCAAGCGAGCTTTTTCATAAAGCTTCCAAGTATTGAGTTAAATTTATTTGATTAATGGACCTTAGTTTTGGTTTATGCCAAAACCAGTCGAAGAACATTTTTCAAATATACAAGATTTTATCAAAAGGTTTTATGAATTAAATTAACAAGTTTCTTAAAACTTGCAATAAATTCCAACAAACTGAAAACATTGGTATAAAATATTATGGCACAAACAAATTTATTGAGGGGTAAGATTGTTGCAAGAGAGAGAAATTAACATAGAAGCCACTGAGTAGTTGTTCAGTATATTTTATTTACACAATCAAGAACTAAGTAAACTAAAACCAATAATGAAATAAAGAGTATTACAATCATGGGATTAAAAATTAACAACAATAATACTAAGCAATATGCATATCTTACCTTAGACCTTCTTGATAGTTTGGGCCAGCTCTCCTAACAAAAATAGAGATGTTGTAATCAACCAATTTAGGTTGGAACTCCTGTAATGCGGTCACAATACCCTTAAAAGTTGATGCTACATTTGTGAAGTTTGCGATGCCTCCCCCAATGATCAACACCTGAAATGTATTTATACTTTAAAATACCTTGTATTTCTGTGCAAAAAATACCCAAACAACCAAATAATTTGAATACAAATCTGGTAATAGTAATTCAGTTAAAAATAACACCTAGCTCTTAGCAATAAAACCAGAATTTTGGTATTTCTGTATAATGATCTACAAATAAGATATTTAAAATGATACTGTATTCAAGCTCATTCTAAACTTATTATTTTAAGGTACCTCTGACATAGGCTACAGATTTTATCTTCCATTGAAATAACCATAAAATCTAATGCTTTCAGATTTTATTTTTTTGGTGTGGAAAAATGGAATCATTTCTGGAAAATGTCATCCACTATAAAATTGATTAGAGCCCTAAGCCAGGCAGCTGAGCTATGTTAATAGTTTACATATAGTATTCACTAAGCACGAACAAAAAATGTGTTTTAAAGACGGATCAATGATTGTATCATATGTATCTATAAAATGGTTTTACCTTTCCTTTAGGGTGCTTCTCTTGAGTCATAAGACAAAGTATTGTCTTAGCATATTCATAGGTTTGTTGCTCTGTGGGCGCACCACTGTATTCACCATAATTGGCCAGTTCTGAGGCCCCTCCCATATCACATATAGTGTCACTGTAAATGACAGAAGATCCTCCACCAGCAACCATAGTCCAGATACGGCCAGATTTGTTCAATATGGTGAGCTAAAAGTAAATACTCTAATGTTTAAATTCAACAATATATATAAATTGTCTAATTCAACTATTGGTCAAAAATGTGACTAATCCGCGAACTTCCAGAAACTAGTTTTGTTTTTTTATCTGTCCAGTGTTTGTTTATAACATCACTTAGCATTTTGAAGAAAGAATAAATCAAAATTACTTACCTTTATTTTCTTACAATTTACATTTTATCAACGTTTTGGCCTAAGGCTTAGACCAAATCTGTATAATTATTCCCACTAAAACTAACAATTAATTAAAATGTTTAATTAGATTAAGTACTGCTAAGAAGCTAAAACAATATTACAGACATGTATTTCACCAATATATCAAAGGTTTGTGATAGTTTGTGATGGATGTGCAAATTAATCAGATATCAGAAAATACAAATTACAAACAACTTTTTGTAACGGCAATTTGTCCCACTATAATTGTACACAGGTTGTGTTTATGGACACGTTTAAAAATATTTATGATCCAAATCAAACAATTTTAATATGTGTGGATATGTCTCTATAAAGAAAACCGCTTTTCACTTTATGAGATAATTGTATTATATTTGGAAGAAGGTATAGGAAAGGTGGATAGAAACATACAAAAGGGACAAACACAATATGGCGTTTGCAATGAAAAGAAAAACACAGTTCACACTTTACATTGCTGCCATTTGACAAAGAGATAATGGTTGCCTCCCCTTTTGGGTTTTGTTTTTAGTTTCCTCTTTTAGGAAGTTGTGTTGCGCATTTCACACTCCTCCCTGATGAGCTCCGATAAAATGAAACTTAGGTCTGAGATTAGGCGGTGACGATCGATTTTCTTTAAGAAGCAACCATCAGCTCTTTGTCCAATGGCAGCAATGTAAAATGTGAACTGTGTATTTCTTTTCATTGTAAAAGCCATATTGTGTTTGTTCCTTTTAAATGTTTCTATCCATCTTTACTATACCTTCTTCCAAATATAATATGTGAGTATGTAATTTAGTTATTTTCTTTAGAGAATTTTTTTAATGAAAATTATTTAGCTATGGGTTTAAACATTTACCTAATCATTAATAGCAAAAATGCAAAATAAGGATAAGGCTTTAATGGTTTCCAATGGAGTTTAAACAGCGATCCCATCATCTGCAGTCTATCTTACAACGAAAGTAGTGTGTTAGACCCACAAAGCAGGTAGTAGCAGTTTTAAAAATTAATAAATAAGAAAATAAGTTTTAAAATAATAAAATTTAACCTTTAATGATGCACCACTTTTTGCATCTAGGTCAGCAATATAAGCTTCTTCTGGGAATGCATCCCTTCCAAAAGGTGGCGGGTACTCAATCTCCCCCCACTTTTGCCGACATATGAAGTCTGCTGTAGAATCCAATTTCACAGCTAGATCCAAAATGTAGATTTGTTCATTCTTCACTACAAGTGGATTGATCTCCAAATAAGTGAAATATAAATCTACATAAAAGCCATGAAGATTGTAAATGAATTTAGCAAGCAACCTGGAAAAAGAGAAACATTTATTTTGCTAATCAATATTACAAACATATCAGTGAAAAACTAACAACAAAATATCATTATAATAATTGACTATTTTAGTAAAATAGTATCTACTTTAAAAAATAATTCAAATTTTCTGGTATAAGAATAAAGTTTATTTTTGATCATAATGTTCAATGGATTGGTTTAAATATAATTATGGTACTGGTGACCTGGCGGTCTAGGGGTAAGGTGTCAGACTTCTATGCTGGCGGCCGGGGTTCGATCCTCGGTCCTGGCAAAGATTTATCTGATTACCAAACCCTTCCTTCACCTCTGACAAGACATCTTGTGAATGTGGGGAATGCCAGGCCTCCACCGTGGTTCGGATTCCACGTTAAACTGTAGGTCCTTCATTTCATCTCACAATCACCCTACCATTACACATTAGCGTAAGTGTGTATAACCCGAACAGGTAATAAGACGCCGTGCTAATAATAATAATACTAATAATAATAATAATTATTATTATTATTATTATTATTATTATGGTACTATTAGTATATTACACCAAATTTGTTTTTAGCGATATAAAAATACCATTACTTAATATCCACTATTTAAAGACAGATAATTAATTTGAGTTTTAAGCAAATACACTTGCACCTGAATGGGAAAAGATTGGTGGAACAAACTAGTCTTGTCCTTAATCTGAACTCTGGCCTTCCTGATCAGAGCCAAACACACTTAGCTTAGGGTAAGGGTAGAGAAATCTAGGTATATGTTCTAAAAGGACACAGTTTTATAATTTATGTATTACAGTGTGATTCTATTCCAGTGACTTGTTCAACATGAACCTTTTTTAATGTTTGAAAGAAATTATAAATGTATTCTTATTGACTCACATCCATGTTCACACAATTTCAGGCGTCAAGAGTGTAGTTGACTGGATTGTCAGTGACAAATGAGTCAAGTTCAATCTCAATCGAGTGCACTGGGGATGGTTTTCAACATTTGATCTATCACTAGTTTGTCCACTCTCTTGCTATGCTAATATATATAAGCAGTGCATTAAAACCTTTATTATGTGTACACCTTACATTAGGTGGTTAAGAACCTGTGTATTCAATATAATAACCAAAACAATTCTTATTCTTCAAATGCTCATTACAAACCACTTACCCAATATGATTTTATATCAAAGTTTTTTTGAGAGAAGTTTGACACTATCTTTTAATTGTTCTAATTGTTGTTTTAAGATATCATGTGCAGAACACAGTAATAATACTAGACCACTATTTAAGTGTCGCTAAAAACATTCATAGAATTTGAAAATCAAACATGAGATTGCAATTCATTATCAGTCATCTATGTCAAAGGAGCCAAAAAAGGCATATAGTGACAATTTTCTTGTAGGAGTACTTTTATAACTAGCTATTTTAATGTTTTTAAAATGGGAAATCTTTTGGTGGGGATATTATTGTTTACACAGGAACGTTAACTGATCAATTATGCTTTAGTCGCATAAAAATCTTTTATGAATGACAACATTTTATCAATTATGTACAAATGTTCACCTAAATATTATCTGGATTGTACCAATAACAAAGACTGAAAATCTATTTTGTTGAAAGTTAATTATTTTAATGTGTTTTGCATTAATGACTAGAGACAGGTAATTATATTTCAATTAAGGCTATTTGTTTCCAAACCCATATAGGCTCTAGCTATGAGGCTTAAAAATCCTATGATCAGCACTTTAATAGGACCTTGCCCTTCTAATCAAAATCAAGATCCCTGAAGAAACAAATTATTGAGGGTTTGCACACTTACTTTTTAGTTTCTGGCTTTATATGCTTCAACAAACCATTTTCAATTTCAAAAGGTTGTAGAGTTTTGCCAACATGTACATCCATTTTAAGAGCCTTGGCATCAACATCTCCAATATCAACACCTCCTTGGTGGTGAAATAAAATGGTATCTGCATGGCGATGGGAATAAATGCATACATAAACTTCTTCATCCTGGAAATGTATTTGTTTTAATTAAATTATTATTTAAGTTTAATTCACTAAAAATGTAACTATGCTTTGCAAATAAATGATGTGCCTTGTGATTCACGAGGCTAAGGCTAAGGTTCATGGTACTCACCATTGGATGGCCCTGCGTCCTTATTGACGTCATGGGTGTAAAGTCGGTGGATCATTCCTCCGGACAGGCAATCTTTATGGTATTAAGCGTAACAAGTGCTCAGACCTCAATGCTCTATACAAATGTGTGTGTATAACCTATGGGTCAGCTCGGACTTATAGGGATGCAACTCAAGGGGACTAGTGTGGACTTTGACGGTGTGTTGATGAAATGTAAAGATTGTGTATTTAAATAACTGCTAATATTCTTGTTTTCAAAATTGTTATTTAGTGGGTAGTCTATAGTCATTTCCTTCATTTTCAAGGGTTGTACAGGTAGTCGAGGGGAAAAGTTAACTATAGTTTGTAAGTATATGATAGGGTATGGGTCCTAAAGTCCCCTTTTATGAGAACTGGTAATGCAGGTTGTGGTGCAATTACTAAATGAGATCTAAAATTTATCATCAAAGTATGAGACAGGGATTACTTCTAAACTTAATGTCACTGGTGTTTTGGAAAAATCTTTAGGACTGGAAAATTCCTAAATCATTGTTTAGGGTTAGGTTTCCATTTTGCAAGAACCCATTTTCCAGAGAAATAAACATCTTATAATTAATACTAGTGATATAATCCGATTTGTAATTTTATATTATATCTTAAAAGTCTGTAAAATATATAGTTATTGGAATGTACCCTGTCAGAGTATTTTTGTATGAATAGTTGGTCTATTGTAGAGTTTAATGGAGTTTTTCCGCCTTATCAAAGTGAGAAGATAGTTGGATCAAATCAGTTGCTTCCCCTTAATATTGTCCACACTTTATTAGAGAGTCGAAGAAGGGTGACTTGGAATTAATATTTAAAAAGTGAATTTCTAAGCGCTTACCTTTCTTGACTTGTTGACAATGATGATAAACTTGGAATAAAAAACCACTTTGTGGTATTTAAAAATTTTAACTCTAAAATTTTCTCATTTAGGTTGATGCACACATCCTGTCACAAACCTTAAAATGTTTCATGTAACCTTTTTTCTGTTATTATTATTATTATTATTATTAGCACCGCGTCTTACTACCCGTTCGGGTTATACGCACTTACGCTAATGTGCAATGGTAGGGTGATTGTGAGATGAAATGAAGGACCTACAGTTTAACGTGGGATCCGAACCACGGTGGAGACCTGGCATTCCTCACATTCACAAGATGTCTTGTCAGAGGTGAAGGAAGGGTTTGGTAATCAGATTAATCTTTGCCGGGACCAAGGATCGAACCCCGGCCGCCAGCATAGAAGTCTGACACCTTACCCCTAGACCACCAGGTCACCCTTTTTTCTGTTAATTTGGTAGTTCTATTGGAGAGAATTTATTTTCATTTGACATCTTCTCTATCTAAGGTATGATTGTTTTTAACTTCTTTACATAGAAAACAGTTTGTTTTTGTTGGAATAATTCTTTGAAGAGAAATTCTTGAAAATTGATAATTTTCAAAGTATCAAATAAATAATCAATACTTTTTCAAAACTAATAAATGAATAATTTTTGGCCTTTGTTGATACAGTCAATATCACCCTTTCCAAAGTTTATATTACTGTAATATTTAAAAAATAAATTGAGTGTGGAAGAAGAACATAAGATATCCAATTCAATTGGTCACCGTTGGTGTGGAGATCAGGGTTTGAATTTCCACCGATTGCACAAGGGATCATTTTTTGAATGCAACTATAATTATGGGTTTTTTTTCATACGTTTTAGGTACATTACATCTCGCAAACTATTCAAGCTCCCTATCTTTCATTAGATCAATAGGGTGGAGATAGGATATAAAATAAAGGAAAAGTTTCTGCACTTGCATGGATGGAATGGAATACTATTTAGGAAACTACACTCAGTACACCAGAAGAGGATTCAAACCTTGACCTTCCTATCAACTAAGGTTGTGGGATGTCCACTTTTTCAATTCAAAGCAAACTAATTCATTATATGAAATATTTTTGAAGCCAAATTGAAATTTGAATTTTTTCATTAGTTGTTTTATGATTGCAAGTGTATTAAATGGTGGTTATTCATATAACTTTATGCACTTAAATTAAATTAATTTGTTTTGTTGCACCATTATTTGTAATATTTTGTTTTAATATGATAAATCAAGTTATTATCATAACATGTAGTTCAATTACTCAAGATTTTTTTTCTCCATATGAACAATAGTTTGTAATGCATACAACAGCTCAGAATGGGATTAAATGACCCTAAATTGAGTATCTTAGCTGTCAATATTTTGACTGGCAAAGCTTTGTAGGCTTTGCACACCCCTAGTGTCAATGGTAATCCAATCTATTGTGAGAGTGAGGCCTTTGGTCATGTGAGGTTTTAAAAAAAATCACGGTTAGTAAAATATTTTAAGGAAATTAAATGTGGAAATAAAGATTAATTGGTGAGATGCATAAGTAGGACTATAACTCTATAGTGTAAAAAGTAGAGCTAAGAAAAATACTTATTCATGAATTAAGTCAATAATAAAACAACTTATCTGACATGTATGGCAATAAAACGTTTAGTATAAAGTAATCTAACACCTTAGTTGAGTCAGTAGCGTGTCTATCTACCAAGTTAAGGGTCCCAAGTTGATTTCCGGCATGGCCGAAAATGTATCATTGGTGAAATGTGAATTTACCCTTTCACAGTGATAAATTAACGGCCTGGGACTGGATGTTGTGGCTGTTCTAGTCTTAAGTTAGATTATAAAGCATATGAAGTTACAACAGGCCAAGCAAGCCAAAATTGGAAAATATACGGCTTCAATAAAAAGTGACGCAGGTCACAGGCTGGAAATAGTAATTGATGTAAAAAAAAATTAGAGAGCAATGATTCTGATTTAGGTAAATTTTGCATGTAAGATTATAAATAAAATAAAATGCATAGGTTATAACAAACCATTGTAGCACTTAGGCAGTGCATGCTTGTGAAAACTACTAACATTTAGTCATTCTGTGACTGGTTGATCAATATTAAGATATTGAAATTACATTTGGTGTTTAAATCTTACAGTATGAATAAAATTAGTTGTGCACTAGTAAGCATGACTGACTAAGAAGGTTGGACTTGACGAAGTGTAATGATGAGCATTTTATTCAAAGTATAATTTGTCAACGTCCCTCTGGAAGTTTGTTTATTAATATTTTTAAGTATCACCCCAATTAGGTAATATGGTTTAGATTAGCAATAGCCAATAATATTAGAGTTTAAAAAATGTTGACATAAAACAGGGGGAAATATCTCATACAAAAAATTATGTACGTAAAACTTAAAGTTAATGCATTATAAATCACGTGAACCAAATTAAAGGTTACCTAGAATAACTTTGAAAATAGCTCATGGCTTACATTTTGATTCAAGACTGGTGGGTGGCCCTAAATAGTGTGAATGGGATACCAAAGAAAATACATTTCAACACATGTTGAAAACTAATATAAATCATACATGTAATGGTTTTCAATTTCCCTTTCTAATTAATGTTGATGCATTTACTGTTACTCGCATGGTCCATTCATGTTCTCATTAAAATCTGGTGCTAAACATATTAATCAAACTTATAGAACATTATCTTATTTAATAAATTAAATTGAGAATCTTTAGATATTCTGGTGTGCCTCTATATACTAAACATCAAACCAGACAAGGATACACCATACGTTTGAGCTAAGGCCGATAAAAGTAGTTTTCTTGAGCCCAAAAGTTTTGGCAGTCCTTTCTTTTGAATATTACATTAAATAAGTTCTCAAATAATAAAATCAAGTTTTGAAGGTTAACTTAATGTGAAAAAAATGTAATCTTTAATGTTGCTTAAGAGTTTGTTTTTCCAGGCATTTTAAATGCTTGGGTTATTAGAACATGTTGGTAATTTTATCTTTTAAGTTGAATGTTATATCGTCAATACTATCTATCAAAAACCAATTATAAAAAACAGGATTAAAAGAGTACGGTACATACTAAGAAATTGTGCCACTATTCACCTGGTGGATGGGAAATAAGAAGTTAGAAAAGTCAGTCATAGTGGTAGAAAGTAAAAAAAAAAGTTTTGCATGTCTGGGTAGAAAACAATTACCAAGTGGACATTTATATCAGTATATTAATTCTCTCAGTCACATTAAGTGATCGTTTTGCTGGGTATTTCTTACATCATCAAAAATACAGACATAATAGGGGTTAAAATATTAACTTATTGGAGTCATCAGATTAATGATTTAGTTTAATTATGATTAATGAAAACTAATTGATTCATATATACCAAAAAAAGTTAACTGGATTGAAATTCTTGGGACTTTTGCCTTTAAGCACCTGTTATCTTAGCTACAGAGGGTAGAAATAATAATAGTATAATATAATAATATTTAGCACCGCGTCTTACAACCCGTTCGGGTTATACGCTTTAAGTACTAATTACTCTAATGGATTAGGAATTAAGAAGGTTGAGTTAGAGGAAGTGAACCCACATTTGCGTGGAGGGAGAGTGGAAAACCATTTAGGAAAAACCACACCCAATTCACCCGACCGAGATTTGAACCTCGATCTCCCCGTCCTCAGCAGTCGAGCTCAACACGACAAGTGTATTAGCCAACTACGCCACTGAGGCGGGTTAATAATAGTAATGATGATGATGATAATGGTAATAATAAGAGGGTAAATATAATAGTAATGATAATAATAATAAGAGGGTACAAAAAATAATAATAATAATAAACATACTAATACTAACTATTTATCTGGTGTTTCAAACTAAGTTAAACTACAAACTAAAAAATATAGAATATTATCCTGGTCAAAAAGTATATTTTGACTCAAGGGTAATTGGTAATTGGTAATTATTTAAGACAAATGTTAAGTAAGGGCCAATATCAATAATTTTTTATGTCCTTGATTAACTTTTTTTTAACTTAAAGCTAATGTACACTCCATTTATCAGTCTTTCCTTGACATGATAATATGGCTCTACCTTATAACTTACACCATAGTGAAAATGTACAAGTTAGGCTTGATACCTTCCAGGGTAAACAAAGTGTACAATAATATCTCCCTCTTCCCTATACTCTCTCCCTTCCTTCCCTCCTCTTCTTAAAATTCTAAGTACTTTTCAATACTATGAGTATTTTCAAATTCCCAAGGTAAAATCTAAATCCTTTGTTATTTTTAAAAATAATATCTGCAATATAATATCAAATGTTCTTGAAACTTTTAGCATGCTTAATATAAATAGCCGGACCCAATTAAAAGAATAATTTTTTAACTGTTATTCAATTTTATATGCTCAAATAATAATAGAGATACCGAAACTAGTTTGGTAAACAGTTCATATCTGTGTGAAATAAATTACAACTTATATCAGTGCAATCGTAGTTATTTTCTTCTTGTAAATGAAAAGCCCAACACAGTTTTTATAATTCAAAAGCCCTGGTTGAAAGCGTGAATGTACCAACTATTTCAAAACACGGTTTAGGGGAGGGGGAAGCTTTTTTTATTTTAGGATTCAGGGTACTGCAATAATATCTTGCACAGCAGTGAATACGTTTAGATGTTCCCTTGATATTAATATTTTATTTAAACGGGACTGTCTCTTACATGAGCACACTTTAAGGTTGACAGGATTGTACAAACAAAGTGAATAAGATTCAAACTAAACATATGATAAAGTTGTTGAAGATTTGTCTTTCGAACATTTATAAACTTGGGTCTACATAAAATAAATGCAGCTGTGAAAGAAAATTTAAGATTTTTGAGTTAGTGGAACAGTACATGAGGGATAAAAAATGTTAACCAATCAAAGCCATCAAGAAGAAATGACTTTCTTGGGTCTGTGGCATACAAAGATATATCTGTCCAGCCATGTTCAGTTTAATAATACACAATATGGAGTAATTTAACATAGAAAATAGATAAATGTATTTGATATGAATAACAACCGTCATTGGCATGTTGATAAGAGCATTGGTGAATAAAGCCAAAGGTCAGAGTATTCAGCCGCTGTTGTGCACATATTTAATTTATCAAAATATATCATACAAGTTTATCTTAGAACACGTATATTACAACTGTTATGCAATAAACAAATGAGAAGAATCGGTTTTATTTGTAGACGATATGTATTTATAATATTCAGTTAATACCCTTGAAATTAATTTTATATCCGTTTATCACATAATTTAAATGCAAAATTAATAACAGCGCTAGATTGGCTTCTAGTGTCCGTGTTTCAGGATATAATTTATAAATATTGTTTGTAAAGGCCTTTCATTTTAATTGAATCTTATTATTACTGTTAAAACCCATGTAGATTTATCATTTTTTGATTTAATATTAAATATTAACAAATAATAGGCATGCATAACTGTGCTGGTTACAAAAAACCAATCATAACGGCACACACAAATTGAAAAAAATTGTCATCTTTGTCTGAAATAATTAAAACCTGAGCAAAGGTACACACATCCATATAATCCATATAATCAATGAATGACACCAATAAAACACACAGCTGATCATAGGGTTGGGAAACAACAAACTTTAGAAGAAATGTGTTACTGAAAACATGCACACTTTGGAACTGGACAAGTTTTTCACTGACTAATCAAATAAAAAGAGGGGAATGCCAGGCCTCCACCGTGATTCGGATTTCACATTAAACTGTAGGTCCTCCATTTCATGTAGTAAGACGTGGTGCTAATAATAATAATAAATAAAAAGATACGGCATAAAAAAAACCACACAAGAATTGCCACATACCAAATCATTTAACAATTCAGCCCTAAAAGAAAGACTACAGTAGAAGAATCCACTACTCTACGTGTATATATATATATATATATATATATGTACAACACCCCTAGACACAAAAATAGTTTTTTTAGCAACGTGTCTTACTACCCGTTCGGGTTATATGCTAAAGTAATAACTACGCTAATGGATTAGAAGTTGGGAAGGTGGGAGAGTGGAAAACTATCTAGGAAAAACCACCCTCAGTTCACCCGACCGAGATTCGAACCTCAATCTTCCGTTCTTCAGCAGTCTAGCTCAACACGACTAGCACGTTAGCTAACTACACTACCGAGGCAGGTACAAAAATAGTTGTTACTTAAGAACAAGCCTGGATAAATAAAACACTGAAAGCTAAGGTTAAAATTATCTTAATTTTTATGAAAATATTCTCAACATCTTGATTCATCTACAAACCTAGCTTTTGATAACTAAGCTGATTTTTTTTAATATAGGAAAAATACATGAAAATTACCAGTTTTTTTAGGGAAGGGGTCTGGGATATCAGCATATTCATAATTTTGTGGTAGGGATGATAAACAAGAAATGTACCCTAATTTTCATGCAAGAATAGAATACCATTATGGAAAAAAGCACCCTCAATACATATACAAAGGATTCAAACCCCCCCTTCGCCACCATGTCTCCACCCCACCCCGTCACGAATGCGAGCTCAAGTTTTTTGATTCCAGTTGATCTCAAGCGAATTTTTCATGAAGCTCCCGAGTATCTAATCGAGTTGAGTTTGGGTTGAATAAATACATAACTATTTAAAACTTAATTATGTAAATAAAAATAAATACATGTTAAAATTATTATAGTTTGTTTTAATGAATGAAGACTCATATTAAAAAATTTCTTAAATTGCTTATTTTCAGATAATAAAAAAATTTAAGTCATGGTATTTTATAAGATTAAATTTTAAATATACTAAGATAGTAAATGAAAAATTAATTATAATTCAATTTAATGATCCAAAGGAACTTAAAAACAGTGCTACTTTCCCTGTCTGGTGTATTGAGGGTAATTTATCTTTGATAGTTTCCCACTCTTTCCACACTAATGAGGGTACACTTCCTCTAAAATCAACCTTCCTCATTCTCAGCCCATTAATGTTAAAGTAAATGGGTGTGTAGGCCAAATGAGTACTAAGATGTAGTGCTAGATTTAAAAACAAAAAAATAAATGAAAATATGTTTGTATGATAAGGTTTTGAAATTATAAATAAAAATAAAAAGTTAACCCAATGTTCCTTGTTCATCTGATGTGCAGCTGTTACTTGGTGCTGGCTTCATACCAGAGCTGGATTAAAATATTAATGACTTTTAAGGTGTATAAAGTACAACTTTTGCATTAAGGTGTACTAGATACCATCTTGCACTAAACTATTATCAACAAAACTAGTTTACACAGATGCTGACCTTGACCTCTTGATGTTCATCTACTGTACAATAAATACCCTTTTGGTTTAGGGTCTTTTCCACACACCCCTCTCCCACAACCACACCCATTATGTTAAGGTCTTTTCAACCCTCTCCCCCCACTTTATCAACACAAAACACATCCCACTAGTAGAGTGATGAGTAAGCAATTTGTTATAAAGATGGGTCGAAATTGTTTTTTCCAAAAATTTGGGAATTCTAAATTACAATAGCAATCAAAAAGTTACATTTTCTATTAAATAATGACAATATTTATTTGTTTTTTTAAATAACATCATCTGTTCTCTAACAAATTCTTATTATTTATAGTTAACGAATCAGTAATATCACAATAATTTGTCAGTTTATAAAATAGACAAAATTATTTTAAAATACCATAATGCACCTAATAATTAAATGGTCCTATTATATGTATAAAAATATACATATCTGATACTTGGGAATGATTTTAATTCAATTCATTAATTAAAAACAAACAAATTTAGTGAAGTAATTTTTAAAAATATTTACGTTTGTTTATTGTTTCACAATTTGTATAGTATACACTACGGTTTGGTAGAAAATACTTGAGGTATATTCGACTGAGACATATGGTAGGGTACAACTTGCATTATCACTTATAATGTATCATGGAACACTCAACTACATAGCTTTTTAACTCTGGTAAATACTCTATGTCATCTTTATCAATTCTTGATATCACAATTTATTAACCTTTACTAATTTCGCAGGTTATACCACATTGGCTAGCACATTGTGTTTTTACCATAATTTTATAGGTGCTTTCAGACCTGAGGATGACGTCGTAGCATCGAAACATGTTGTAGTATATAGAACGTTGCAGTATTTGCAGCGGTATCCAAGGAACAGGGAATTCAGATATGAAACTATTTTTTTCCCCCTCAAATATTATAGCTGGTTCTGTTTACTCTCAATATAATACAGCGATACAAATTTATGCATGATTACATCATCCTTTGTGTTGTAAAAACATAGTTTTAAATGTCATTGACACAAACGTCTACAATTTTTAAAATGCATTGAACTTTTTAGATGTTTGTTATAATTTCAATATTTCTTTATTATAGTGTGTCATAGCTAGTAATTATTATTACCAATCTCTCCAAATATTAACCAAATAATGTGCATTTATATTACTATATCACATTACACATTTATGTCTTTCATATTAAATTAATACAATTGTATAATTGAACCTCGCTAAAAATTTAATTTTATTGTATAAATCTTGAACGTTTATTATTAACATTACAAATGTTTTTCAAAAAACTTATCAGATACTTTAGAAAGACAAAGGGATTCAAAACAGAAGATTCACTTGCCTCATTACTTTTTAATCTAGCCCTGGATCCCTTTCACACATCGCAGGTTTTATCTGCCACCGTCGCTAGAGACAGGCGCAGGTAAAAGTGCAGTTCTTTTCACACATGGTGGGTTTTATCAGCCACTGTTGCTAGATATGAGTGTCGTTTTCAAGTTTTGGATGCGCATTCTGTAACCAGTTTGGGTTTTCTAGTGAGTGTAAATGGATTTTCAAACAGAAGGTTCTGGTTTTATATTAATTATACTTAAGAGTGAAAAGGCGCAACAGGAGAGAATGGGTGCACTCGCTCTTGCAGAAAAGAACAGAGTTTGGAGCATTCTCACACTTGTACCATGAATTGAGCAGGGACGATGTGAAGTTTTTAAACTTCTTTCACATGAATAATATTCTCGAAGTCCTGATGTAGTTCAAGAAACACACTTCGCCACAGTTCAGTTACTAGTGTTAGAAATTTGTATTCCTCTAGAGTCTTGTTCCATAGCACAGGTCTATCGGAAACTAACGGCATTAGATGGTCTACAGCTATTCCAGGGTCCATAATATAATAAAATAATAGAAATGGTACAAATTGCTTAAACCTCGCACCAAGCCTAAATTGAGTCAGTGCAGGAAGAAACAGCCCGTGTCCGCTGTGTGTGAAAACCACCATAAGAATCAATGGTCTCTAGTTGGTGTTTCGTCCCGTCACTAAGAGCACTACCGTGCCAAACTGAAAACACAAGCCTGTGATTTTTCGGCCCACATGAACAAGCGGGTGTGCTTGCCTCGTATGAAAATATTCATTTAAATAAGCAGACTCTACTTCTACTGATACTGCTTCTAGCAATGCTAGCAGGTTGAACTCGCTACATGTAAGAGAGCTCTTAGAGTATGCTATTAGGGTAATGCAAGCGAGCAGGAAAGGATTGACACTAAACAGTACACTGCAGCTATCACGATACGCGGATGATTAAGCTTTTTTGACAATAGTAAGGAAGCTGTTGCAAGAAATACAGACATTTTACTAAAGGCATGTAAGGAAAAAAGTTTAGAAGTGAATACTGAAAATACTGAATATATGATCATAAAGATAACACAGATTGGGGATGGTAATTTAGATAGTACTACAAACATATAATTTGACAAGGTTAAGGAGTTTAAATTTTTAGTAACAGTGTTAACTACTAACAACAATAAGACAAGAGAAAATTAGGAAGAGAATACAGTAGGAAAATGCATGTTATTACTAGGTCATTAAACTGTAGGCATCTTGCCTAATGTCAGGGAATGTAAAACTGAGAATAAACAAAACAGTTGTTCTATATACAGTAGCCCCATGACTTCTTTGGTGCTGACTGACAGATCACAGCTGACGGCTTTGAAAAGTTCCCAGACCAAATTATGTATCCCTACGCTGAACCATATGATCTGGAAAAACATGTGTTTAGCAGCTGTCACTTTTGACGGTCAAAATGTAGGTATATACCTAAATGTTGACTGTCAGAAGTCAGCTCTGAGCTGTCGGTCAGCACCAAAGAAGCCATGGGGCTACTGTAGTTGTGAGATGTTGTTTCTTACCTTAAAGAACCCAAAGAAATTTAGGGTGTTTGAAAAAACAAGGTGCTTAGGAGGTTACTTGATCCAAAAATAGATAAAGATACCGAGTAGTGAAAGTGGTTACATATTGATATGTTACACATCCTGTAGCATCACAAGACAGTTAGGATTTTTAAGCATTCCATGTCAAACCACCATATGTATGGTTGCACCTAAATTTTAATTATTTTTTTTTTACAAATTTTGTGTATTTATTTAATGGTATGAGTTAGGTAAAAATACAAAATATTTATTCTGTCCGCTAAGTCATTCCAAAGATAAGGATGCTCAAGGCTTGTCAGACTATGGTCATTTTTTACCGCATAGATTACTAAAATATTTATTTAAAAATACATATCTTCTGAACTAATAGGGCTATGATTATTAAATTGGTGTCAAATGAAAGCTCAGCTAGTGATATTTGTTGGAAGTGAAAAAATAAAAAACTATTATAATTTTATTTTTTATTATTAAATATAGTAAAAATGTAACCTCTGTGAAATTAGTTGGGTAAAAGATAGCTTCATGAAATTTTTTACACACAACATCTACCTTTACCTACATTATCAATTTTATCTTGTTTTTTCAATCCCAAGCCAAATTATGCCAATATGAATTTGACTATTTTTCCTCTATGAATAACCCAACAAGTGCACTCTGGATCTTTTCTGGAATGCTATACTGACGTCCTGTTCCTGTTGTTGGTAATTCAATTACTCTTAAGTATATCATATATTTTGACCCAACATGTGTCATCTTTTTCTGACCAGTGGAAAGATGGGGATGGACCTCCAGGATGCACGAATTTGATAAAACTCATTTTTCTCATCACTTTTGTCGGTTATGACACCAATCCACCACTTTCTTATCATACATGCAGGCAACATAACTGTACAAAATAATGTCACTGTGTGTAATATGAGTTGGTGCTGCAGATAAACTTAGCACACTGGAGTCAAAGAAAATGAATGAAACAGAAACTCGGAAAACTCTCAAAGTGTTTGAATTAATTGGTACAAAACAATGGTTTGCTCAGGTGTTTCGAACTGGCAAACCGTTGTTAAAACGTTCACCAAGTTATTTTTCAATCACTGTAACATCTGCCTGACTTCCATAATAATGTTATGCCATTGATGTTTTCCTTTGCAAATTCATAAAAATGTTCAGGTGTTGTTATTTGCTTGTAATAGGGCCGTTGAAGACTTTCTTTAGCTACCTGACGCTTAGATGTGCCACCAACAACATCGTATGGAATTTTGCCATGGCTTGTAGCTAAAAAATTCCACTTTGCATCTATTCCAAAATCTGTTTTATAGCTAACCAGATTCGCAAAGTTTTTCCTGTCTGTATATTGGGAGGTGGCTCCATCTCTGATGTATATATTTTTTCATATCTCTATTAAGTGTCTTAATATGGTGAATCATTACCTTTTGAAAATCATAAAAAGTAATTGTCCCATGCATCATACAGTCACTTCCAATAAATAAAGCGATAAGTTTTGGCTTAGATAAAGAATCTTGTTGATACATGTAAACAACAAAAGGGTGAAGTGTTACTTGATCATTAGACCAATGATAACCTTGCACAGCATCCTGAACCATAAAAAAGTAGTTTTCAGCTAAATCCACTGAGGCGACACACTCATGTTCAAAATGGCCTATCAAAATAGCTTTGTGTAGTGTCAAAGAGGGTAGATTTGACTTATTTCTTAGCCTGCCTAGATTTTCTCTCATCTTTTCCTTTTAGCCCACTTGCTACGATAAAGTCAATTTTTTCACTAAACCACTTTTCTGAATGATATTTAATCGCAAAGAAAAGATTGCTATCTAAAGGTTAATTTTCTATTTTAGTCACAAAAACGGTGACAAAATTATACACATTTTTTCCTAATCGTCCGAGTAAGTTTGTCCAAATAATTTGGTATCTTGTTTCAACCTGCATAAACAGGTTCCAAGAGAATTTCCTAGCAAACTCATGCCTGTGCCATTGAACACAAATATTACAAAAGCGGGACATGGTGTTTCATGTTTACACTTTGTCTTTTTCTTATTTTGTTAATTTAAAAAGTATGATAAAGGTTAACAGATATATATTTTTTTTCATTTAATTACTTTTTTTACTCCCGTTTTATCCACTAAAATGCAACTTTTGATAGGCATTGTAAAATGAAATTATTAATTTAATATTTTTGGCCCATACTTTTAGTAATTCATCACTTGATACAAAAAGCAAGGCAAAGAAATAACCTATTTTAAGGAGCTTGAAATTGCAAGTCCATAATCTTTCAAACCAGACAACCTTCTAAAATAAAGCTCAGCTCAAAGCTAAAATCTAAGTAATTGCAGAGCCCTAGTTAATGGCTTAGTCCAAATGCAGGTAAATAAAGTTTAATTGTGCTAGTCGGTGGCATCATCTGTTAGAATAAATTTGTATATGGAAGCAATTATTTTAAAAGTTTTCAAAAGAGGGCTAAACTTTCTCAATTTTACACAAGCACAAATCATCGTTAAATTGATATTGCTTCTTAGGGATAATGTTCATCTTAACATAAAAAAAAAGCTATTCTAGTTATTTCAATCTGAAATTTTTGATGTGGATACGATAGTAAAGGTGTCTTAAAATATGGTCTAACTACCTGCAAGAAAATGTGCTTATGTCTCAATGAGTGTCCAAGTTTTTAGGTAATCACAAGGTGGGAAAGCATGTAAAATATGAGTGATTTTAATTTGAATATGTTTGATCCCAACTCTAATTAGATATCTTTATCATAAAAACAAATAAACACTCAAAGTAGTATGAGAAAGAGCAAATAAAATATAAAACTAACTCTTAGAATGAGGAATTAATTTGACATCCCCTCAAACTCCGAAACCCACCCATACATGCACACACACACACAATTAGGATTGTTAAAAATCATCAACTTACATCAGTGTGTGGAATGAATGGTTCAACAATGAATTTTCTTAGCTTTCCTGTTGCTTTTCCAATTTGCTGATTTTTTCCTATTCTTGCACCTATCCATTCCTTTACTGAATTCAAGTCTGCATTAACTTTTATTAGACCCAATTTCCCCCGACGTTTGATAAGTTGGTCAGGTTTCACGACCAAACGCTGTCAAAAAAAAGAAGCATAGTAGTTTAAATAGTAACGTACTAGGTATACAATTAAATTAAATTTGTTGTAAGATTGCCCTGGTTAGTGTTTACTAGTGGGGACACAAAGTTTACACAAAGTTCTAGGATTAAGAATGTTTTTTCCTTAAACTAGAGCAAAATAGTTTATAGTAATAATGTTAATTAGATGTTCATATATTATATATAGAATAACCAAAATTGAGAAACTCTGTGACAGATAAACCATAATTAGATAGTGAGCACTGCATTTAAAAATGAGATACCAGTTTAGTATGTACCACTCAAAAAAACATTTTGAATCATCACTCATTAGCTCTGACAATTTTTTTGTATGTGGAATATATCAATGATGGAATATGATTAGTTAAATGTGTTTAATAAAAAAATTTGTTCTTGGTGTTGCTAGTTCATAAGTTGTGTCCATATGTGAATAAACCAATGAACAAAGTCTTATGTTATAGGTAGATATTCAATAAGTTACACTAGTAAAAACAAAATAATCGTTAGTACCTCTGTTTTTAACCAAGGATGGTCTATCACAATTTGATGCCAGTCAGTTTTTTCGTTGATAGATACAAATCGAGATGCAATTAAACCTCCAACCTCTACATGCCGATTAATCAGGTCCTTCCCTGTCGCTTCAGAAATGGCTTTTGCAGACATTATGGCAGATCAATCTCTTGTCAATCTAAAAAGAAATAACATTTTTTTTAAATGGATTTTTCTAGCTTACATATTATTCTCAAAATTAGACCTAAGTGGGCTACCTTGGTAAGTTAACAATAGCTGTGTGGGCATTGTGTTTATCTTTAATATCGAAAACGCAAGCAGTGGCGGTTGAATTGTCCCAAGGCATCACTCTGGCAAGAGATTGGGCTGCTTGTAACATCAATATTGGGGTTTGTAAGGTGTACTGAGGAGTTTATCATAAACGGTTCGCCACTATTTCACCTTCACACTAATGTGGTGGACTCAACCTATAATTATTAACAGGCTAACTGAAAGTGAAGCCTGTGTTATTACGCAATAAGCTACAAGAATATCCTAACAAGTTTTTAGAATATGACCAGATGTCTTGTAGCTCTTTTCATGATATTCTCTCCAAGATTCAATCAAGTTTGCAAAAGTTTAACACAGTAATGTGGGATGGTGTAGAAGAAAAACTATCAGTCACATTGCTCGATAAGTTTATTGCTACTTTGACATATTAACTAAATGTGTAATTTATTACAAATGATTTTCTTGACTAAATATACAGATAGTATTAAAGTCACATAGCTCAATTGGAAGAAAAGTGACACAATTCTAAAAAAAATATTATAATTTCAGGTTTTGTTACTAAATCATTCAAGAATGTGTTGTGCTTTTGCTGAAAGAATTTCACAAGGATAAGTATTAAGATTGATCACCAGATGGATGACACTTGTATAGTTTTTCTTAAGGACTTAAAATTGATTTTTAAGAGGTTGAAAATTCTTAGTATTAAAATAAGTGATCAACAACAATAGTTCATAGAATATATGACATAAGATAAAATACATTTTTTTAAACAAAAATTTACTTCATTAACGTTAAGGAAAAATATGACAATTATTAACTGCTTTCCTGTAAAATTAATAGTTTTTTTTTATCTAGGTGTGTCTTTTCCTCCACGTGAGCAACATAGTAAATGGGAAGCTCTTATGTAGCTTAAAATCTAGATTCAGTGGTCCTTGAATAAAATCAGTGACTACACATCGTCACTTGTAGCATCACTTCTCGGGGAAACCACAGTGAGTAATACGGCCGCTAAAATTACTAGCTGAAGATGAGTGAAATGTCAATGGGTGGGAGATCAAAGTACTGAATGACAGTTCTGATTAATTTAATATTTGCCTATTATTTGTTTGTATCAGTTGCATCATTTTTATCTGGAAGTCTGATTTATCTGTAGCATTCATCTGCTTAATATGATGAAGCAATGATAACAGAAACATCTCAGTGGTACAAGTGTTCAAACAACTATTGCAGTTACGAATTAATTCACAATTCGAAAGGACTTGAATCATCTCCTTTTCAAATATGTAATCCAATTTCCTCTTGCATGAAGATACCCGTGCCTTCTTTGTCGGAATATTTTTAATTGCTTTATCTATGGCTTTATCTTCTCGCTCCTTGCTGTATTGGGAATTCTCAGTCCTTACGTTCATATTTAAAGACCTGTAAAGAAAATTATAATAATCATAAAATATAATTTTTTTGAATGTTATAAAAAGGTAGTTTATGTGTATGGCAGCATTATCATTATAAGTAAACAAATAAACAGATGCCTGTAGATAAAAGTCGTGAAGTGTACTCAGCCTAGGTCCCAGAGCTACTTCAAACTTCATCTACCACTTCGATTTTATTTTTATTTGAGGATGTGATTATGAACCGCAGATTTTTCTATCTTCTGGATTTTCTTCCCTGAAATTAAACAAAAAATAAATGTTTCAATATATAGAAACACAAATTCCATATTGCTATTTATTTTCAGCATAATTATATTGTTATTTTCTTTCTCTTTGAAGATACTTTTGAAGTATATGGTATTTCATATTGTTACATTAGAAATACCCCTTGAGTCAGGCAACCACTGAATTATAGTTCATGCGTAAATTTTTCTGTCACTTGTTCTAATGGCAAATGCAGGCAGCGATTATTGTTTCACCTTGATATCGGTGGTTAAGGTCATGAATGAAATTCCAACATTTCAAAAGGTGATTTCAGAGAAAACCTATACAATGGTGCCCTGCCATTACCAGATCCCAAGACCTCTTCCTAAACACGCTAGTGATTATAGTTTACCCTATGTTTTTTGTTGCCAAAAAGGGTTTCACCATCAATAAGCATTTGATGAGGCCATATCCAGGTAAAGGTCTAACTTTAGAAAGAAAAGTGTTTATCTACATATTATCTAGAGCTTGAAATTTCTAGAATGTGCTTGATGTATGTGTAAAACCTGAACGGGTAGTAAGAAACGATAATAACAAATTAATAAATACTTTCAATAATATTAATTCTTTTCATAAAAACATACCAAGTTAGTAAAAAAATGTATTAAACGTCACATCAACTTTATATTCTCTTTAATCTATTATATTGTTTAGTTCAACATACGGTAACTAACAGTCGGATCGCAGCTGAAATGGTGAGAATGTGTCTCCTTGGTTATAATAAGCCAAAAAAAGTGGGAGTTATTTTAATCTTTATTTTATTATTCAAGTAATTAGGTTTTTCACTGATTTTTACATTTCCCCCCTCATGTTCAAGACATTTGCTCGTAATAGTTTTTAGCACCCTATCTTACTACCCATTTGGGTCATACGCGTGTGTACCAATTATGCTAATCAATTAGGGATATGGAAGGTTTAATTTATAGAAGTGTACCTGCATCTGTGTGGAGATGGTGGGAAACCATGTATGAAAATCCATCCTCAGTATACCCGACCGGGATTGCACCATGATCTTCCCATCATCGGCAGTCTAGTCTACTGCGAGAGTATTGCCTTAGACCATGCAGCCCCCGAAGCAGATCTTAGAAAAATCCGGCCTATATATTGCCTAATTATAAAAATATATTACTAATACAGTGCTTATTGTTATATTCGTCTTTAAAAATAAAAATGAAGTGAATAATATGATTTCAACTTACCAATTGAATTTTGTTCCATTCTCCTCTTCAACCACAGCCTTCAAAATCTTTATTCAAACATCAACTTTGAAATTTTTTATCTTTAGCCTATAATCTTGAAAATCTGTGTCCTAACAGGGGAACGTTTCAGCGTGTTTAATTCACTACCAGGGCTGTGGAGTTGGAAGCAATTTTGGGTAGAGTCAGAGCCAGTAAAAATGTACCAACTACAAATCTAACTTCCAAATAAAAACATATATAGTCTTATAGCAATATATTGTACTTAGAAACTTGTAGAAGCAAAGTCTGTCATTTGGATTAACAAATTTATTCAAGTATGAATTCACAATACCAAAGAAGTTTCCCATAAAATAATTTGTATTTGAGCATTTTACTGTGGTAAATTTGTTATTATTAATTAAGATACTTTAGCCAGACATACAGATGTTGGAGTCAGACAGTAGAAAATTAGAGGAGTTGGAGTCGAAGGCTTGCCATTCTGACTCCACAGCCCTGTTCACTATCAATAAAATCTATGACATTGTCACTAAATTTGAACATTGAATATAAATTTGAATAAAAAAAATAACTTATTTATTTGTGGTTTTAATGCCAAACAAGTATAGTGAGGTCGGATTTTCCTAAATACGTTTTCAATCTTCCTCCATACAAGTGCAGGTAGTCCCTCTAACTATATTTTACCCCTTCTACCACCTACCTTAGTGTGAATTTGTAGATAGCATGTACAAATTGTAATGAATAAAAAGCCATTTACCTCTATCTTGTGAATTTGGCCCTGTCTAGGCCCTAAGAATATTTTAAAAATTACTATTATCAAATAAGTCTTAAGTGCATTTATTGCTGCTGGCCTACAGCTCAAATATTGCGTTCCTTAATATTTTTCTAAATGAAACAAACCTTAAAAAGGGGATTAGAATGAGCCGAGACTAAGATGTCTAGTCCTGATTAAATAAGTTCATTAAATCAAATAGTGAGTACAGACGGTACTGTAGTCTTTAAAAAAAATTCATTTGTTGGGTAAAAAAAACTTAAAGAGTTGACAATAATTCCACAGTATCCCTGAAAAATAAAAATCCTCTAAATGATTTAATACAGTCTTAACTTATTTAAGTTGGCTTCTGTTTAATAAGTTGTATAGTAGTGCCTAACTCAGAAAAGTGTTTTTTTGTTTGTCAGTTGGCCTCACTGTGTACGATACTTTTAGTGTTTGTTCTAACATGGATTTAGTTTATAACCTTCATTGTATGAGTGCTTCTGTCTTGAAATTGTTGACCATGGCTCAAGTTAATTTTGTATGTGATAATAAAACATGGCGCAGTCGGTAGTGTCTGCAGTGGTTTATCTGTGATTCAAATTTGTGGATACAATTATCTCATGCTGTAAAGAAGCAGTTATCAATATGGAGTTTAATAAACCAAACTCACTTAATCTTGCCGGAGATTTGGCGAAGAATTTCGATGAATTCCAGGAAGAAGTTCTAGAATATTTTGAGGCGACGGAGACTGGAACAAAATCTTCGGGCGTGCAAATAGCCAGGCTAAAAAACCTATTAGGACGAGATGCTGTCCGACTCTATAAAACATTAACTACCATCATACCTGAAGAGGAAACAGTCAATGGTATATTGTCTGTTCTTAAATCTCACTGTATTCCGAAGAAGAATGAAACCATCCTTGTGTTCAATTTTTTTAATAGGAAACAATGTCTCAGTGAACC